>MKYO02019343.1:265004-277308 GCA_002013955.2 Citrus medica | reverse complement strand
GTGGTGGTGACAGATCGTGATCTAACAGGAGTGGTGGTGGCGGATCGTGATCTAGGAGCCTAAATCACTTCAGCGGAAAAAGCCAACTCGGATTTTCAAGGTACGATTTCTAGAATACAAATTCTTATATATTATATGAGAGCGATCTTCAAAAGGTTTTATAAAAATTTAAAAACCTGATTTTTCCCCAACAAAAGGAATAAGAATCTCAAATTGGTTAAATTACCAATTGAAAGAGGTATAGCATCGTTAAGTTGATTTATGCACAGCTCCATATCGAAAAGTGACTTTAAGTTTCCTATTTCTTGAAGAATGGAACCAGAAAATGAATTATTATAAAGATACAAAAAAACTAAGTTGGTCAAATTGCCAAGAGAACGAGGGATTGAACCGTCCAAAAAACTAGAATCTAAAATAAGGTGATTAAGAAAAGTCAATTGGCCTACCTCATATGGAATTGAACCATTCAATTGATTTCTAGAAATGTGAAGGACCGTCAGATGAGTCAAAAGGCCAATTTCTGATGGTATATAACCAGACAATTTATTAGCTGAAAAATCAAGGTACTCTAGCTTGGAAAGGTTGCTGATTTGAGAGGTTGCTGATTTGAGGAGGGATGATATCGAAGAGCTCGTTATTATATAAATCAAGATACTCAAGATGAGGAAATGATGAGAATGAGAATTCAAGAAGAGTACCATTTAGACTTATGCTTGTTAGGTTAATTCCGACGACTCTTCCGGCATGGTTGCAATGAATTCCTGACCAAGTACACAAGCTTATTTTGGTGGCATTTACAGAAGAAAGAGACCATGAATGCAAGAGAGAACGACTATGGACTTCAAGGCTGGCTTTCCATTTCACAAGAGCATGGGCTTCTTCTGTAGAATTAGAAGAAACAGCAAGTGAAAAGTCTAAAACAAGAAACAAGATGAGGGGAAAAACGAGTGATATAATTACTCAATTATTTTTCAAGGCTGGTGAATCCATTGATTATGTTGTTGGGTAGCAATAGAAAACAAAGATGAAAATAGAAGATGAATTACAGAAACCAAACGGTGATGGAGAAAAGAAGCACACTAAGAGCAAATGTATAGAATACTAAGTCAATTGACTTAAACTTGAGTTGCTTTCACGGGAAATAGTTTCTGGAGATACAATATTAGGGGGTTAAAAAAAATCCTTGTACCACATGCGACTATCTTGTCTTTAGGACAAGTTAATTTATATATTAAATTAATAAAACTTATTATAGTATTACAATTTTAAAATATGGAAATTACAATTTAAGACAAAGACACATGTGTTGCAATAGTAATCACTTCTTTGTCGCCGCACAAGGATGACTTCCCGTCATCTTTGCAACCAAAAGTCATATAAAAAAATAATAAATATGATTGTCCATCCTTTCGTATAAACAAATAACAATGCTGATAGTTAACTTGAATTTTATTCACCGAAATAAATAAATTTAATATTTTTTAATTAAAATCAGATGAAAATGGGGAGATGGCTCGTCGCCTGTCAAACATCTTTCGGAGATGGGCCTTCACCCATCAACTATCCATAAAAATAATAAATTTCGGGCTACATATCATTTTTTAATGAGTCGAATTACTGACACCCTTCTAAAATCCTCATAAAATCTCTCTTTTTTTTAAAATTATATTCTATTTAATGTTAAAGATATTTTTTCTGACATATTATTTTACCACCTAAATTTTTTGATAATTATTATTTTTTATATATTTTTACAATTTACCACCAAACTATTAAAGTTAATAACATTTTTAATAGAACATTTAATAAAAGTTCATTTTACCCTAAACTATGTAAGTATAATTTAACCTTCTAAATTAAAGAAATAAAAAATTAATTATATACCAAAAAACAATAGTGTTATCAATTATTATTTATTAAGTAGGAAAAAGTAATTATTAAGAAACTTTGATGGTAAAGTGATATGTTAGAAAATATTGGGTAGTAAAGTGATAAAATCTATATATTTAAAAAAAATCAATTATCACAATTCTTAGTTAGTGATAATATCCGTTTATTAAAAAAAAAAATCAACGGCTTTGTTTAACATTTACTTTAAAAATGAATGATGACAATTCTTCGCTAGTGACAACTAACATGAGCATTGCATGGTCCCATTAAGAGAAAAAAAAAAGGGGGGCTGCATAGACAAATAGAAAGAATGAAGCTTTTCACACACACCTACTAAATATTGAAATTAAAATGTAAAACGAAGACTTGTCGCTACATAAGGATGACTTCCAGTCTTCTTTGGAATCCAAAGTCATATAAAGAAAAAAAAAATACAATAGATACAAATTTCCATCCTTTCTAGTGAACAAATAGCAATACGGATATTGAATCTGAAATTGTATCTATCGAAATAAATAAAATTGTTTACAGTTGGATAAAATTTTATTTAATTTATTTTCTGTTTGTGTTGTGTCTTAATTTAATTCTTATGTTTGTTAAAATAATTTTGTTTTTGATTAAAGAATTAATTCTTAAATTCAGATTGTTTGAATGATATAAAAAAAATTATACAAGTAAAATACATTAAAGAGAGAAATTATAAATAGAATTAATTTAATTTGTATTTATTCTTAAATATAATTATAATCTAATATAAATTTCATAAAATTAAAAAAATTCAACTTGGTTTCGGTGAACAAAGAAAATTCTTAGCTAGTGCAAGAGGCATCAGAGGGCCCCGCCAAAGAATATAAATGCGCTGCACCGACCCGAATTCTATGAATATTAATAATAGATGCAAAAGAATACAAATTTATCATTTTTCCCTTCTTCAATGAATATTAATTTCCTCTTTTTTTTTGTTGTTGGGAGAAATAGATTAACTTATTATCCAAGGAAGAGAGCTGGTTGTATTAGATTTAATATGATAGAATAACTAGCAGAGAGTTTACTGCAAAAAATAAAGAAAATATGGAGAGACATATTTTCAAGGTAGTTGTAGAATAATTAATAAAAGAGAGATTGTCATATTCTCCCTACTGAAATCAATATAGATCACTTACTTCTTACTATTTTCATAATAGTCAATAATTCCCTTGGCAACATAATTTAATAGTATTACTCGTATTGCTTTATTCACATTTATTATAAATTGAATAAATCATATGAATGTAAATTAAAATAAATCATATAAATGTAAATTAAAATAAAAAATTGAAGTACTAAAAATAAAATATATATATTTTGGCGTGAATAAAAATTAATAATAAGATATTTTTTCTTTTATTTTTAAATATTTTCTTATAAAAATTATATATATTTTATATTCCGATGATAAGTTATTAAGTGAAGAGTAATGATATAGCCACAAACTCTTGTATAAATTTATTTTTTACAAATTGATGCGGCATTAATTTATTAGTTGAATTAAATATCTCTTGACCCACATGATTTATTTATATTATTTTATATTTTCATTGAACCAATAAATTAATACCATATCAGTTTGTATAAAATTAGTTTATACAAGATTTTGTGACTATATCATCACTCTTAAACGAATGACCCATTTACCTTTAATTTTTTTAAAATATTTTTATGCTCATTGAGTTTTTTTATATTATGACAAAAAATAAGGAGAGAAGTGTTAAATATTAATTTTAATAAAAGAGAAATTATTTGCAGAGCAATGAAGGACCCCGCAAAGAAATAAAAATGTGCTTGCTGCTTGCAGAAAATTCTTAGTCTCAGACAAGCATTAACTTCTCAGTGCCTTCCTCGGAACGCTGGCTCCCAAATCCCAACTACTATAACTAATATACATTCAAGAGAACACTAATTTATCATCCATTCATCCTTTCCATATTCAATTAATACTCGTTTTATTGATATTAATTTCCTCTTACTTCCTTTATTTTTGGCATAACGAAAAAGGGTATTGGGCTCTAAGATTTTCCTTCTTTTAGCTCTTGTAATCGCTATTGTTGTTCTTCTCACTTCTACGAAGGTGGCAGCTGCTAGAAACGTGGCTGAGGCTTCCACTGCAACGCGAAAAGGTGAGCGTCTTGGTTTCTGCATTAATTTGAGTCATCTTATATATAACATAACAATCAGATTAATTTCTTCCAGCAAAGCCAATTTATAAGCTGTGTTGGTCGTTATATGGTGGTGACCGATGGCTTACAAAAATGTCGTACTACGTAATATTTATCATGAATAATATTGAAGAAGTGAATTAATTTAAAAACTTTTAAAAAAATAATGAAAATTTTTAGATAGTATATTTATTTTTTTAATCTTTTAGTTCATTAATTATTATTCAATATAATGTATTTTATCCTGTAATATATTAATTTTTTTATTTTGCCTGTTAAATTATTAAAGTAAGAGATTCATTTATTGTAAAATTATATGACACTTGACATCATTATTCATCATAATGTCAACAATATCGCCTATTATATATATATATCATTGTATGGTAATCATAGGAAAACTTATTACCCTAGAAATTAAAGTCGGAAGAAGACAAGAGTACACATGAACATAAAGTTCTCGAACTAATATGATTGTCTTTTTATTTTTTTTCCCCTAAACTAGGGATATATATATCATTACCCATAGCATCTTATGTTTTATTTTTTCCTTTAGTAGAATTTTCTCATTGCATTGAGGTTTATTTTTTTTTTTCCATTTCGGCCAAGACACAATCACCTCCTCAAAGACCAAGACCCTATAAAAAAAATTAAGTAAAAGAGAAAAGGAATAATAAAAAAAAGTCTCAATAGAATTAAATTCAACAATTAAAAACATGATTTACCTGACAGGCTACTGAGGGATTTTCTCGTATCATTAATTACCTCAAGTCCTTAAACTAAAATAATGAGTGGCAGAAATTAATTAAGAAAATCAAAAACAAGAAAATCAACAAACCTTTAAAGCTTTAAAGCTCAAGTCTGCAAAACCAAAATAGAGATTGCGTCTTCAATTGGTAATCCAGAAAATGTTTAAATGATTGGATTTTTCAGATGAACAATTAAGTGATTGTCCAATGTTTTTCCACAAAGATTCTTCTCTCTCTTTATATTTTTCAAAAGAGCTTAATTAGTTTCGCGACCAATATTAATGGGCAAATTGACCTCTGCATTTTGCTATCAAGAAAAAGTAGGGCTTCACCAGTAGGGGCCCAAAAAAAAGTTAATTAAAATTCATAAGCTGAAGTTAAAATTTTGAAACAACAAGATAGGGACAAGATAGAGATTTCGCCTCTACAATTTTGACAGTTTTTACTTTGGCTTCGAAATTTTACTCCTATGAGTTTTGTGGCCTTCGCAGAATTATAGTTTTGTGTCTATCCCTAGTTTCAATTAGGGTAAATGGGAATGTAATTCCTGTTGGTGAATTTAAGAATATGGAGACAAAGAACAAAGATAATTTCTTAGGATTTGAGACGTGTTTGCACACTTTCCTTTAAGGTTTTATTTGCCCTCACCAATCTTGGTTTGCTATAGAGTTTCAATGGCAAATTACCCCCAAGATATATCAAATCCTGAATACAATCTCTAACAAATAAGATTATATTTTCAGAACATGCATGAAATCTTCAAAATCTGATTATTAATCTAATTGTTGTGTATCTTTCAATGAAGAAGATGTTCATTTAAAAGAATGCAACCATTCGAAATGATACTTCTTCAAAGACACCCTTTTTGGTTTGAATTTGCATTGTTTGACAATTAAGTTTCAAACTTGTTTAACCGTTTTCCAGTTGACGCCTTTCTGGAAATAAACGGTTAGCCGTTTTCTCAATAAACGGTGAGCCGTTTTATTCCAAAATGTCAAATACGTTGCTCTCTGTAACTAAACGGTACGCCGTTTTCTCAATAACGGTGAGCCGTTTTCTCTAGAACATAAAACATTCTCTCTGGAGTTAAACGGTACGCCGTTTCTCCATAAACGGTGAACCGTTTTCTCTAGAACATATAACATGCTCTCTGGAGTTAAACGGTAAGCCGTTTCTCCATAAACGGTGAGTCATTTATTCCAAACAGAAAACATGCTCTCTGGACTTAAACGGTAAGCTGTTTCTCCATAAACGGTGAGCCGTTTATTCCAAACAGAAAACATGCTCTCTGGACTTAAACGGTTAGCCGTTTTCTCAAGAAACGGCAAACCGTTTTCGTCCAGAATATCAAACCAATAATAAGAAAAAATATAACAATCTCTCTTACAATTCCTGTTAAAAAATTGATTATTTTATGATTCAAGCATTAACCCAGGTTGTGATCAGAGTTATAGTGAAACTAGTTAGATTGAACTTCAAACTACAATGGTATTAAAAACACGAAGGCCCTTGCTACAAAGAGTCGCAACGTGAATAATTTATCAGAAAAGTACAGACAAGATTATAAAAGACCGTTAATGGACTAGACTTCGAAAATTTTTTCACATAATAATTGGCTAACTCTCTTCATCGTTGGTCTAGACTCTGGACTCTGATCTAAGCATGAAAAGGCAACCTGCATGATTGACATCAATTTTTTCTGGACATGGAGTGATGGATATGGAAGCCGAGAGTCCAACATTACTATGTTCATATTGGAAGACGAAGATGACATTTCAAAAGGGAAATCCCTTGGATGCTTCCCTTTGATAACTTCTAATGCTAACACTCCAAAACTGTACACATCGCATTTTTCAGTAACCTTCAATGTGTAGGCTAGCTCTGCAAATTGAAAGATGAAATTAGATCATCTATGTCACACCAATTTTTTTGCTGAGTGTAACATAAGAAAAAATAAATAAATAAAGATCATGATGATGTGCAGATATAAGAGTTAGTAGAGAATTATTAATTCAAAGTTGTGATACCTGGTGCAACATATCCGTGTGTACCGGCAAGTTCAGACCAGTTAGAGGAGTCCGGATTGAGAAACTTGGCAATTCCAAAATCCGAAACATGGGCTTCATACCCCAAATCCAACAGCACGTTCTTGCTCGATATGTCTCGATGAACAATTGGTGGGAGGCAATTATTGTGCAAGTAAAATAATGCATCAGCTACACCTTTTATCACATTCAATCTCTGAGTCCAACCCAATTCTTTTGCCGATGCATCATTGCAGAGGATCTTGTCCAAGCTACCGCTTTCCAGATACTCATAAATTATAAATGAGTGTTTGGGATGTGAACAGAAGCCATAAAATTTTACAATATTTCGATGTCGTATCTCTGTCAATGCTTGAATTTCATTAAGGAATTCTTCTTGCTGAAATGACATCTCCCCTGGAAGTGGGGAATGAAATTTCTTAACTGCAAAGATTTCTCCAGATGGCATCTTAGCTCTGTAAACACTTCCATGTCCACCTTTTCCAATGCAATGCTCAGCATTAAAATCATTTGTCGCACTGATGATTTCTTCGTAAACGATTTTCCCTTCAAAGGTTAACACGGAAAGCAACCCTGGAGTATTTCCAAAGCTACTCTGTTGTGTTTGTGAATCATTTTTCCTTTGACGGAAAATGAAGAAAAATCCGGTCAAAGCAATAAAAAGGGCAACCATACCTAAAAGAGGGAACACAATAACAATCCAAATCTTCCGGGAAGCTTTTTTGTATGACATGCATGATGGAAATCCTCTGATATCTCCGCACAATCCTTTGTTTCCTTGTAATGCCTCCAACGGAGCATCTCTGAATGTTGTGCTATTAGGAATCTGTCCCTCTAACTTGTTATAGGATATGTCAATGTGTAATAGGCCATGCATCTCCTTGAAGCATCTTGGAATGAGACCTGATAGGTTGTTGTAGGACAGATTGAGCTTCTCCAAGCTTTCCATTCTGCAGATTCGAGATGATATCTTTTCTCCGAAAAAGTTATGACTCAAATCTAACTCTGAAAGGTGAATCAAATTATCTAATTCAATTGGAATTTGTTGACTCAATTTATTGTGGCTCAAATTCAAATAATACAATTTAACCAAGCTGCCAAGACTTTCTGGCACAAAGTTGCTCAGATTATTTGCAGACAAGTCAAGGTACTCGAGATTAATGAGTGACCCAAGCTCTCCAGGTATACATCCAGAGAGTTTATTCCCACTCAAACTAAGCTTGTTGAGATAAATTATATTTCCAAGTTGTGTTGGAATCTCACCAACAATATAATTTGAAGAAAGATCAAGATAATGTAACTGAGGTGATTCTCCAATCTCAAGCGGTATGCTTCCACTAATATTATTTATTGAAACATCTAAAAGACTTAATTGTGGGCATCTTCCCCAATCTGATAAGATTTCACCAAAAAAATTATTATTGCTGAGATCAATGAAAGTGAGGTTTGGATAAGTACCAAAAGTTTCAGAAATATTTCCGGTTAAATAGTTTTGGTTAAGACGTAGTCTGACTAGGTCGGTCAAATTTCTGAAGCTTTTGGGAACTGGACCTCGAAAATGATTTTTAGTTAGCAGTAAAGAATTTAACTTCTTGAGATTTCCAATTTCTTGAGGAATGATACCAGAAAGCTCATTATGATAAAGGAATAAGAATCTCAAATTGGTCAAATTACCAATTGAAAGAGGTATAGCACCGCTGAGTTGATTTATGCATAGCTCTAGATCAAAAAGTGACTTTAAGTTTCCTATTTCTTGAGGAATGGAACCAGAAAACGAATTATTATAAAGATATAAAATGACCACATGGGTCAAATTGCCAAGAGAACGAGGGATTGAACCATTCAAAAAATTAGAATCTAAAGTAAGGTGATTTAGAAAAGTTAACTGGCCCACTTCATGTGGAATTGAGCCACTCAACCAATTTCTCGAAATGTGAAGGACCGTCAGATGGGTCAGAAGGCCAATTTCTGATGGTATCTGACCAAACAACTTATTAGCTGAAAAATCAAGGTACTCCAGGTTGGAAAGGTTGCTGATTTGAGGAGGGATGATACCAAAGAGCTCGTTATTATATAAATCAAGATACACAAGATGAGGAAATGATGAGAATGAGAATTCAAGAAGAGTACCATTTAGACTTATGCTTGTCAGGTTAATTCCGACGACTCTTTCGGCATGGTTGCAAAAAATTCCTGACCAAGCACAGGGGCTTATTTTGGTGGCATTTACAGAAGAAAGAGACCATGAATGTAAGAGAGAACGGCTATGGACTTCAAGGCTGGCTTTCCATTTCTCAAGAGCATGGGCTTCTTCTGCAGAATTAGAAGCAATAGCAAGTGAAAAATCTAAAACAACAAACAAGATGAGGGGGAAAATGAGTGATATAATTACTTTATTATTTTTCAAGGTTGGTGAATCCATTGATTATGTTGTTGGGTAGCAATAGAAAACAAAGATGAAAACAGAAGATGAATTACAGAAGCCAAACGGTGATGGAGAAGAGAAGCACACTAAGAGCAAATATATAGAATTCTAAGTCAATTGACCTCTAAACTAGATTTGCTTTCACGGGAAATAGTCTCTGGAGATATAATATTAGGGGGGGAAAAGTCCTCGTACTACATACGACTATCTTGAATTCAACTATATAATACACAAGGATATGATGCGAATTCTCTCCAAACTTTAGTTTTCCGAAATTGGGAGAAAATTAAGATACATGCCATCTAAGAGCTAGGATTAAGTTCACTCTTTTTATTTTATACCATATATTTTAGTAATTGTATTTAATTTTTTCAATTTTATATTCTTAAAAAATATCCCCTACTTAGGCTCTTTTTTTATCACTTACCCTCCTAATATTTCATAATTTCTCATTCACCTGTTACCCACACTTTAATGAAATAGATTGGAAAATATATTATGTAAGGCCTATACAGCCGGCTGTTGAAGGCCATGTTATGGTTATTAAATACTAATAAGTCATGTACTACAAAAATTGAAAATATATTTTATGTGACAATCTTTTTGAAAATATATTTTATGTGACAATTTTTGTACCAAATAGTTTTCAATAAAACCCTGCCTTCATCCTCTACAATTGTGGTCGAGCGATGCTTTCACATTTTTAAGTTAGCCACTGCCCACTTGAATTTCAACCTTAAAAATAGTAGAAAGTTACATTTTAACATCAAAGTTTCTTGACAATTACTTTTTCCCACTTAATAATTGATAATAGTATAATTTAAAAAAATGAAAATATCTACATATTTTTAAAAGAAAAATTAGTAATCACAATTCTTAGTTAGTGCTAATATCCTTTTATTTAAAAAAAAATTCAACGGCTTTGATATCCTTAGTTAGTGACAATTGACAAGAGTATTTCATAGTCCCGTTAAGAGAAAAAAAGGGGGGGCTACATAGACAAATAGAAAGTGAAGCTTTTCACACCTACTTAAATATGGAAATTAAAATGTAAAACAAAGACATGTTTTAAGCAATAGTCATTGCTTACTTGTCGCCATACAAGGATGACTTCTAGTCTTGTTTCGAATCAAAAGTCATAACAAGAAAAAAATACAATAAATACAATTGTCCATCCTTTCATGTGAACAAATAATAATACTTATATTGAACTTGAAATTTTATCTATCGACATAACTAAAATTAATGTTTTCTTTTAATTAAAGTCAAACTAAATTTGGGAGGTGGCCTCATCGCCCATCAATTGCTATTGAGAGATGGGCGATTACCCATTAATTATCTATCAAAATAGCAGAATTTCCAGTCAAGTATGGAAATTAAAATGTAAAACACATACATGTTTGCCACAATAGTCATCGCTTACTTGTCGTTATATAAGGATTCTTTGGAATCAAAAGTCACATGAAGGAAAAAAATACAAAAAATACAGATGTCCATCCTTTCGTGTGAACAAATAACAATACTGATATTGAACCCAAAATTTTATCTATCAAAATAACTAAAATTAATGTTTTCTTTTAACTAAATCAAACAAAAATTGGGAGATGGCCTCATCGCCCATCAATTGCTGTTGGGAGATGGACCATTACCCATCAATTATCTATTGAAATAATAGAATTTCCGATCAAGTATGGAAATTAGAACGTAAAACAAAGGCAAGTTTGCTGCAATAGTCATCGCTTACTTGTCACCACACAAGGAATCCAAAGTCATATAAAGAAAAAAATACAATAACTACAATTGTCCATCCTTTCGTGTGAACTGTGAACAAATAGCAATACTGATATTGAATCTGAAATTTCATCTATCGAAATAATTAAAATTGTGTACAGTTGGATAAAATTTTATTTAATTTATTTTTTGCTTGTGTTGTATCTTAATTTAGTTCTAATTTTTGTTACAATAATTTTGTTTTGGATTAAAGATGACTTTTTAAATTCAAATTGTTTGAATGATAAAAAAAAAATTATTACAAGTAAAATAAATTAAAGGGAGAAAAAAATATAAATAGAGTTAATTCTATTTGTATTTGTCCTTAAATATAATTATAATCTAATATAAATTTTATAAAATTAAAAAAAATTCGACTTGGTTTCAATGAACAAAGAAAATTATTAGCTAGTGCAAGAGGCATTGGAGGGCCCCGCAAAAAAATATAAACGGGCTGCATGGACCACTGGCTGCCCGAATTCAATGAATATTAATAATAGATACAAAAGAATACAAATTTATCTTTTTTTCCTTCTTCAATGAATACTAATTTCCTCTTCTTTTTTTGGAGAAATAGATTAACTTATTATCCAAGGAAGAGAGTTGGTTGTATTAAATTTAATATGGTAGAATAACTAGTAGAGAGTTTATAGCAAAAATCAAGAAAATATGGAGAAACATATTTTCAAGGCAATTGTAGAATAATTAATAAAAGAGAGATTGTAAGATTCTCCATACTGAAATCAATATATATCACTTAGTTCCTACTATGTTCATAATAGTCAATAATTTCTTTGGCAACATATTTATTATAAATAGAATAAATCATATCAATGTAAATTAAAATAAAAAATTTAAGTACTAAAAATAAGAAATATATATTTTGGCGTGTATAAAAAATTAATAATAAGATATTTTTCTTTTTTTTATTTTTAAATATTTTCTTATAATAAATATTTATTTTATATTTCGGTGATAAATTGTTAGGTGAATGACTCTTTTACCTTTATTTTTCTTTAAATTTTTTAATGTTCATTGAGTTTTTTTGTATTATAAAAAAAAGGAGATAAGTGGTAAATATTAATTAAAAAAAGAAATTATTTGCAGAGCAATGAAGGACCCCGCAAAGAAATAAAAATGTGCTTGCTGCTTGTAGAAAATTCTTAGTCTCAGACGAGCATTAACTTCTCAGTGCCTTCCTCGGACCGCTGGCTCCCAAATCCCAACTAC
>MKYO02019343.1:75921-263837 GCA_002013955.2 Citrus medica | reverse complement strand
ATGTTCTTGAAGACTACAACATACAAAATTCGAGGGCGAATTTTCTCCAACCTGGCGGGAATGATGCAGAGCAAGAAATTGAAGAAATCCTAATTAGAGTTAAATGTATAATATTTAGGAATATTTTAATTAATTTGTATTCTAGTTTAATTTGGTTTCCTATTTAGAGTGTTATTGTTTAGGTATTGCTTATTTGGGTAATATTCCTAATTTAGGCATAAGTCTTATTAAAATAGGTTTTCTAATCATATTAGGATAAATCTTACTTAGTATAAATAAGTGTCTTTTGTAGCTTTTGAAGGTAGAATTTTGAGTTCAATAATATTTCAATTTTCAAATCTCTTTGTGAGTATTTGAACAGTTAATTCTCGGTATTCTGAATCAACGAGTCTTAACCCCTAAGTTCGCGGTATTCTCTTGAATCAACGTGAATTTAGTTGTTCTTTTATTTCGGTATTCTCTAGAATCAACAGAATATTTTGAACATTAAACTTCCGCTGCATCAGCTTGTTCTGCCCAAGTTATGCCCTCCGGAAGATGTCCTACTAATCCCATGTAACCATCCTACATCAATCCCCTTACTTGGAAAAGAACTCGTCCTTAAGTTTGGCTTGTAGAATGCCTCATCATCTGGATGATATTCAAACAGATCAACCACATTAAATGTGAGAGAGATATTCTAGTTTTTTTGGTAGCTAGAGCACATAAGCATTATCATTAATCTTCCTTGCCACACGAAATGGTCCATACTTGAGCTTCTCCAATTTTGTACGAGTACTAGGGAAACGACTTCGATGCAGATGCGCAATCACTAAATCACCTTCTTGGAATACTTTCTTGCATCGATGCTTGTCCGCATCAGCCTTGTACTTAGCATTGGCAGCCTCTAAATAAGCTCAAACCTCGGCATGAATCTGTAGAGCCTTTTCTGTCACATTATTTGCTACTTTACTCCTTTAAGCTATTGTTAGCATGATAGTCAAGTCATAAACATCGCGTGTGGAACAAGTGTAGATAATCTCAAAAGGAGTCTTGCTAGTAGGTTGATTCACCATGTTGTTGTAAGTAAACTTGACCTTAGGTAATGCAGTTTCCTAGTTATGTTGCTTGTCATACAAACACAGAGCAACATGTTATTGGTGTGTGATTTCTATTACTATAGGTGTCAATGTGCAAGTGTACATAATAAGTAATATATTGATGAGTATTTAGATCATCTCCATAAGGATTGATGTTATTAGATTTGCTATAACAATCTTAACAATGCAGTTTTGTTCTAAATTAAAATAAGACAATTAATGAAATTAACAAACTGATTAAAATAAAAATTCAATAAAGAAAATGCAATAAAGAAAATTCTCACATCAAATATAAAGATGTAATCAATGGAAAATGAGTAGTTAAGTGAATAAACTCACTTAATGGCTTTGACTATTTTTCAATTATAGTACTGTTGCTACATCATCTACTACAACATTGGGCAGAATCCCTTATACATCCTCAGTTATCGCATGTTAGATATCTTATATCTAATGCAACCTAATAATAACCAATTGTTATGCTAATGTTAGATATAACCTTAAACGTTCTTGGTTCCATTTACCGTACAAGATAAATTCCTATGTCTAGTTCTTCACTAATTTTAGATCACGTATGACCCTTTTCAAATTGAGATTAACTTAACTTGAGAAACCTGATCTAAAACCAAGTATTGTCTTAATTAGATCCACTAAGTCATACTTTTTTTAAGTTCTTTCTTAGCTAGTATCTCTAAATGAGTGGTCAGCCGAAATAGAGAATTGAAATAAACACAATTAAGACATAATGCTATAGCAAACACAGAGCAACACACATATGTCAGTCAAACATTCATTAAGATCGTTTATCACTCAACTACAATCAAATTCAGTTCATGATTTGCGATAGAACAGTAAATAAAGTTGTTTCAGTAATCAAATATATTCCCATAAACAAATAGAAAACAAGATAAAAGTTGAAGTTTGCTTAATATTGTGATCTCTCCTTCTTGTTCACTGTGATTCCTCTTTTGTAGCCCTCAAATCCCTCTTATTTTTTTTTTTTTTCTATGTGATTTTTCCTTGAGTGACGACTCTCCTCTTTTTCTTTTCATGAATACTACTTTTATAACTCAGAACTAGGACAACTGAAAGTGTGTGGTGTCTTTCTTCTATTTTTGAAAACTTTAGATCGCAATCTTTTAGTTGTTACGTGCGAAATTCAGTTTGTTATTGCTCCAGGATTACTACAGCAATAACTACAATATCTTCACTGTTTCAGACTTGTTTTAATTCTTCTGTAGCCAAGTTCTTTCATTATCTCTGCAAATCTATTGAAGCATCATTCATTTCTTAAAACTTGAGCTTCTTGGTCAACTACAATTATACACACAATAAAAGAACAAAATAATCTAAAAAAAACTCAATTTATTAGAAATAAACTAAAATGGATGTTTATGCAAAATGTCACTAAAACACACTAAAAACACATCATTCACTCTATGTAAACTTGATTTAAGCCCAAAAGTATCATGATAACTCTCATTTCATAGAGTTATCATACCCCCAAACTTAAATTATTACTTGTCATCAAGTAATGACAACAACATTAACACTTCAATCACACAATCTTACAACAAAATAACTTAGCTCTATTAACAAGTTTGTTAGGATTCATCAACCCTCAGATCACACTTTTGACCAGACAAAATTGCCATAACAGTTTAATTCTAGACTTAGCCCATATTCTATCCAAAGTATGTGTGTGACACTGTATTTAAGTTCTAATGGTGCTGTAGCATTACACAGACATTATACGTAACTCAAAGATAAAACATAAGTACATTCACGTATGGGGGGCAGAAGTCACAAATAGGCTCAAACTGTGCTACACATTTTTTTTTATCAAATTCTCTTCAATGCATCATTGATTTTTCATGTGAATGCCTATCACTTGTAATGATGACACACAATTACTCAACCAATGCACAAATTAGAGTTGCTACAGCAATGACATGTAACATGTTATAACATTGTCTTATCTATAGACACATTTAACTTAAGGTTGAACATGAGCTCATTAACAGACTTGGCTACTCAATATCCTAGATAGATGACCCTTTTTTTTTTAATTGCTACAACATTACTCGTAACTCTTGTTGCTGTTTTACGTAAGTCTGCATATGGGGTGCATACTCAGCCCTGGTTACTCAGCAACTTAAGCCATTAGAGCAAACTTTATTTCATAACAAGTACAATTTATGATAAATCCCTTTAAATTTTCTCCCCAAACTTGAGATATTTCTATCATTTTTTGTCTTTTTGGTTTTGCTACAGCACACTCATAAAACTCAACTAAAGCCTAAGTGTTGAGACTGAATTTCAACCTTCATCTATAACCTATCCCTACTTGGCAGTCACAAATATTGGATGACACTCAATTTATCTTCATTAGGTTTTCTAATCCATACACAAATACTGAATAACGGAGCTACACATAACACACAACACCAATGCATGCACTCACGGACACATTACACCATAGCACAACCCCCTCTAAACTTGAAAAGTGTTGTGCCATCACAGGCACACAAAATAAACCAAGACAAACATGCATAGACTAACAAAAAAGAAATACAAACCAAAAAATCTAAAAATAAATAACTTAAAAGAAAATAAAAGTTTTAAAGGTTAGCAAATTAAATTGGGCTGGCAAGGAATACTCCCCTGTTGTTGGACATTCTGCTGCAGCTGTTGTTGAAAAAGTTTCACTTCTTCTTAGTTACACTTCACAAATGTTCTTTAGGTGAACCTTGTGTTATGGCAGCTAGCTGCTTTTTTTTTTTTTTTCTGGCTCTGAGTTGGATTGATTGGTGGAGATCCAATAGGTTTAGTAGCTTTAGGCTGTGTTGGACTTGTTCAATTGTGTCGTAGCACCTCCATAGGGTTTTGCCCTTTTACATTTGTTGGAGACCCTAGGAGCTATGACAGAAGATTTTGTTGGGGTTTATTTTGTAACAGCTGGAGCTAGCTTTGACGCAGCTGGATTCTTAGCAGCAATACTGGCAATAAGGTCTCTCAGGCTACTTCATGCTTTCTCTATTCTAGCAACTCTGCTGATAGCTTACTTCCTACTATTTTCATAATAGACAATAATTTCTTTGGCAACATATTTATTATAAATTGAATAAATCATTTAAATGTAAATTAAAATAAAAAATTGAAGTACTAAAAAATTAATAATAAGATATTTTTCTTATATTTTTATTTTTAAATATTTTCATATATATATATATATATATATTATTCTGATGATAAATAATTAAGTGAATGACCCGTTTATCTTTATTTTATTTTATTTTTTATGTTCATTAAATTTTTTTATATTATGAAAAAAATTAAGAGATAAGTGGTAAATATTAATTTTAATAAAAGAGAAATTATTTGCTGAGCAATGAAGGACCCTGCAAAGAAATAAAAATATGCTTGCTGCTTGTAGAAAATTCTTAGTTTCAGACGAGCATTAACTTCTCAGAGCCTTCCTCGGACCGCTGGCTCCCAAATCCCAACTACTATAAATAATATGGATTCAAGAGAACACTAATTTATCATCCATTCATCCTTTCCATCTTCAATTAATAATCGTTTATTGATATTAATTTCCTCTTACTTCCTTTATTTTTAGAATAATGAAAATGGGATTGGGCCTAGAAATTAAAGTCGGAAGAAGACAAGAGTATAAATGAACATAAAGTTTTCGAACTAATATGATTGTTTTTTATTTTTTTTCCCTAAAACTGGGGATATATATTCATTACCCCCAGCGTCTTATGTTTTATGTTTTCCTTTTAATAGAATTTTCTCATTGCATTGAGGTTGAATTTTTTTTTAAAAAATGATATGACATATTGCTACACATATAGGCGCAGCTGAGGCAGCTACAGAAGCACCAAAGATGCCCAATAAAGCTCGTACAACTAGTAGAATTAGGCCCGGCCCGTGCCATTTTCCTGCCAAAGGTTGCCGTTGAGTAGATGTTGTTGCGAAGACAAAATTGATTCACCATACACGTGTGTCTATCCAAATAAATGGTTCTTAAATTTATGTGTTGTAAGAGATTTTATTTGATGCATGCTCCATATGAATAATGAATAGATATGTTGCATGAGGTTTAATTAAAGAAGAAAGAACTAGCGAGAAAGAATAAAATAGTTTAAAGTTGATTGATAAAATAAATAAAGGTTTCTGAGTAATGAAGTTTATTGAATAAGTCTGAATTAACAAAATTAGAGTTTTAGCCCTCTTTATATGATAATCTTAAATATCGAAAATTTACTGAAATAGACAAATTTGAAATATTAGTTTATAATAAAATTCTCTTAATCTAAATAAGAAATCCAAAATAAACGGTACCAAATTCGACATCTAAAAAAAAAGATAAAAATCTTTAAAGAATTAGAAAAATCTTAAAACTAAAATAATAATCGGAAAAAAAGTTTAATTTTCATCTCATCCATAGGTCAGAACAATGCAAGTAGTTCTATGTTTGATCCTCTCATTGTAAGCTTCAAAAGATATATTATACGCCCAGAACGGACACCTATAGCCGAAGTTATGCTCTCCAGAAGATGCTCTACTCATATCACGCAAACATCCTACACTAATCCTCTTTACTTGGAAAAGAACTTGTCCTCGAGTTTGGCCTATAGAATGCCTCATCATCTGGATGATATTCAAACAGATCACTCACATTAAATGTGAGAGAGGTATTCTAGTTTTTTGGCAGTTGGATCACATATAGAACTAAATAAATGACGACCATTAATATGCTTTACTAATATTGTTGTTTCAATTGATATAAAATAATAGATAATGTAAAAATGTAAGATATTTTATTTGTCATTTACTAGTAAGTAATGTTAAAATTACATTCTTATTAAAAAAAAGTTGAAATTACATTAAAATGGAAGGTAAGAATTAGCTCACACTTAATAATTGATGTCACGGTGATATGGTAAAATCATGTTTTGGGCCCAACCGACCAATAAATCATTCCAAGGAGGCTCTTTGATTCCCTTTTATTTTATTTCTATCACGTTCTTTCCTTTTTCTTTCTTTCTTTTTTCCTTTTCTTATTTTTTAATGGAGTCTAGTACTTAGTACTCGGGGGTGAGCACTATTTAGTTTAGTTCCATTCAAGCTCAAAACCAAATCAAGTAAAGGAGAGAGCTCAAATGTCTCCTTCACGAAAGTTCTTTCTCTCTTAGAGAGGCTTGAATGGAAGCTCGGAGGCGTCTTAATGACTCAGGTGGTCACTCCAAGGTGAGTGCTTTATTTTTCTAGTTATACTGATTATTGGCTGTACGTTTCGTAATAAATAGAATTGGTGAGAAAAACGTTGGTGAGGGGGCTTAAACACGGGGGTAGTTTAGTGGGGGATTCAGAATATTCTCTTGAAGCATTAACTACCATGGATACGGATGAATTAAATCGCAAATGCAAAGTTATAACTATACGAGAGGAAGATAAATCCAGGGTGACACTGGAAACAAGTATGAAAGCCAAAAAGGAAAAAGCATTGGCAAACTGCTTAGTGGGCAAAGTTCTTCTGACGAGAGGAGTTAACAAAAAAGGAATGAAGATTGCTTTATAGCAAGTTTGGAGGACCTTTAAAGAGGTGAAGATCGAGAGTTTAGGAAACAATATATTCATGTTCAAATTTGCCGAGGAAGCTGATAAGAAAATAATCTTAATAGGAGGCCCTTGGCACTTTGACAAGGCATTGATTGTTCTTACTGAGCTAAGGGGAATTGGGAAGGTCACAAAACAATCCTTTACCCATGCATCCTTTTGGATTCAGATTCGAAACGTCCCGCTTGCATGTATGGAAAAAACGTTTCTCCCCGAGCTGGGAGGAAAGGTTGGGCTAGTGGAGGAGGTTGAAACAGATGAAAATGGGGACTGCATTGGGGAGTTTGCAAGGCTCAGAGTTTCTATTAACATAACACAACCATTGGAGAAAATCTTATTCCTCAAACAAGAAGGAGAACCAGACATCCCGATGCCAGTAGTCTATGAACGTCTACCCAACTTTTGCTTTTGCAGCGGAATAACTGGGCACTAATACAAAGAGTGTAGTAGATACCACAGTCAGCCAAAAAAGGAGTTACCATTTGGTGGCTGGATGAAAGCAATTATGCTAGGGGGACGCTCAAAGAGTAATCGAAGTAAGGGCAAATGGAATTATGAGGGGGGCAGATCGGAAGAGAAATCTGTAAACTCAGAGCATCAAGGCTCCTCCCAATTGCAACCACAGAACCAGAATAACCCGGTTGAAGTAAACGGGTTAAAACCCTTGGGGGAAGAAACATGTCAAACTATGGAACTTGCAATTAGTGGTGAGGTGGAAGGGGTAGTTAAGCAACATTTAATGAAGGCTATGATAGAACCGTTGGGTAAGAAGTAGAAGGGTGACAAAAAGCACGATAGGGATACTGGCAATACAACAGAGCCTTGGAAATTGAAAACAAAGGCGAGAAATGCCAAGGAAAAAGAGGGGAAAAATTGGAGGCAAACCAAGAGGAGATAGAGGAAGCTGAAATTGATAATGGGCTGGGAATCACTAAAAAACAACCCAACAAGAGGAGATGGAAGAGGCAAGCTAGAGAGCCAAAAGAGGGAGGAGTCAGAGTGGGGATAGGTGCTTCAAAAAGGCCATTTGGAGATAATCGAGCAAAGCCCAAAAAAGAAAGCAAAGCTTAATAGCCTGACCAAATCAGAGACCAAAAAATAGGCACATCCCTTACCAACAGCAAAATTCAAATTGAGCGGGGAATTGTTAGGGGTGGAAGAGATGGAAGTTGCTAATTCAAACACAGCAGAGATATCGGCGGAGGTTGGAAGCCAACCCCGCCGAAAACCATGAAGATACTCAGCTGGAATGTTCGGGGTTTGGGGAATCCCTGAGCGTTTCTAGCCTTAAAAAAAAAATCCTCCATTTGTATGGTCCTGAACTGGTTTTCTTATGTGAAAGAAAGCTGACAACCATGCAAATGAACACGGTTGTGAACAAGCTAAATTTCAAAAATTGTTTTGCTGTGAATTGTAGTGGAAGAAGTGGGGGGATAACAATGCTTTGGAACCTAGAAACTTGCTTGCAAATTAAGTCTTTTAGTAAGCATCACGTCGATGCTGAAATTCAAATGACAAGTGGGAAGCAAATGAGATGCACAAGAGTGTATGGGCATCGAGAAGCAAACCAAAAAAAGCACACATGGACACTCCTAAGACGGTTGGCTGGCTTATCTTCTAGCCCTTGGTTGTGCTTGGAGATTACAATGAAATCTTGCATCCGAGTGAAAAAAGTGGAGGTAATGACAGAAACTTGAACTCAATTAATGAATTTAGAGAAGCCTTGAGGGATTGTGAGCTAATGGATGTGGGCTATACGGGATACCCGTTCACTTGGAGCAATGGGAGATTCAGGTCGGGATTTGTGGAGGAACGGCTGGACAGATTTGCTTGTAACAAAGCTTGGAATGATTTTTTTGTAGATTGTGCAGCAAGTAACCTGGACACAGGGTCATCAGATCATTGCCCAATGCTAATGGTAGTTCATGAAAGGGATGGAGGAATGACTTTTTGGGGGAGACATTTATCACGGTTCCACTACGAGGACATGTGGAGCCCGTATGCTGCTTGCAAGGATATAATCAAGGAGGAGTGGAGCGTGTATGGAACTTGGAGTAGGGACAACCCGATAAAATCTTTCTAGAAGACAGCAAAAAATTCGATGACTCGGCTGCTGGCTTGGAGTAAAGGGGAATTTAGGGGGAGAGACAAAAAATTAGCACAACTAAGGGATCAGCTGCAGGGCTTGAAGCAGAGAAAAGTTCAATATGGAAATGGAGATGAGATCAAGAGGGTGGAAAGACAAATTCAAAACATTCTCATTGATGAAGAGACAAAAAATTAGCACAACTAAGGGATCAGCTGCAGGGCTTGAAGCAGAGAAAAGTTCAATATGGGAATGGAGATGAGATCAAGAGGGTGGAAAGACAAATTCAAAACATTCTCATTGATGAAGAAATCTATTGGAAGCAGCGCTCAAGAGCAGATTGGCTAAAGGAAGGTGACAAGAACACACAATTTTTTCATCATAAGGCCTCATCCAGAAAACCAAATCAAGTAATTTTTTGAACTAAATACAAACTAAATTTTCAGTTTACTTTAATTTTATAAGTTGGTTGGTCTGGTTTGATTTAGTTTAGTTTGATTTAATTTGAGAAAAGTTATCTTGTATATTAAATAAAAAACGACATAATAATAATAGACTATTATCACAACAACAGTCTTGAGTTCGCAAACAATAAACTATATAATAAAATCCAACAATAGTGAATCAACATAATAATTAATATCGGTAACCACATAAATTTTACCATTATTGTTTTTGGAAAAAGAATTTATTACGCTTAAAATATTGCTATTTTTTTGTTTAGCATTTAAAATTTAAAAGTTGCTTAAACATAATTTTTAATAACTAAATTTATTATTGAAACATTGAAAATGTAGGTGTCTTTTTACCTTTATTTTTTTTAAACCGAGATAAAAAGGAGCCCAGCCCGACCAACAAGAGCTAAATTTCCCCTCATTGGATAATTGGGCGAGCAAGTGAAAAGCAACTCACATCTTAGGAACCTAATTTACGTGAGAACATAAATGAGCATGGTATTGGCATGTAATGTTCCATTTGAGCAAAAAAGTCCAAATTCGAATGTTCTTGTTAGACGACATGTAACATATTGTACATAAATATATTATTCTTAGGCAATTCCAACTAAAGATAGGCCGTGTATCATTGTGGACAAAAAAACATTAGGCAACAGCAAAGTCAGATATTCAATATGGAAGCGGTTAAGTTCAAATAATTATATAATTTTAAAAATTTTTAAATAAATAATAAATAATTAGTTTTAAAAATGTATGTTTATTAAGGGGTAAAAATATTATTTTGTGCTTATATTATAATTTACAGTTGTAATTATGTAACATATTGTAAATTTCTAATTATTTTTCTAAATATTTGATTTTGTGGATTTTTGTGCGTTTATTAGGTAAAAATAATAATTTCACGCAATTTGAGGCTCCAAACAATACGGATGTCAAATTTAAATTTCGGAAGTCCAAGAAATTAAGTTATTATTGACGAGGATCCGTGACTTTTGTCGTAAAATTATAAGTTTTTACCACAGTAAATGTGGTAATTGTGAAATAATAAGTTTTTACCATGTTAGGTGTGGTAATTATTAGTGGAATGTGTTGGAAGTGTTTGAATGAATAAAGTTAAGTTTATGTTTTGTTAGTGAAACAAATATTTTGTTAAGATGTAATTAACTTTTTTTTTTGTGATGTGGATTAATCATATACTAGTATAAATTCCCCGAGGGGGGAGGGGTGGAACACTCCTCTCTACACTTTTCCTTCTCTTCTTTTCCCGTCAAATTCTTCTTTTCATCTCTCTTTGTAATATATTTTGAATAAATAAAATTAGTTTTATTTTCAATTTTCAAATACTTTTTTTAATTATTTTTTAAAATTTTTAATAATTCCCCTTATTTCAAATATGTTTAGCTAAATACTAATAGTTAGGGGAAGGTAAAACTCTTACTAAGAAAATATGATTTAATCAAATTTTATTTTTTAATTATATGAATTAAATTATTTCCATCTAATTTTATCTATATTTTATATTTAGAAATTTTGATTTGTTGTAGACAAACATGAGGTTTGTCACAATGAATTCTTAGTATTTTAGTATAAAGTATGGTAAAATGGTATTTTGACTTTTTGTAGACGAGTTAAATTTTGACACACTAAGTACTTAATCCATAATAAAATTAATTGAAAAATAATTGTAATTTATATAATTAATCTATTGGGTAATAAAATAAAAATGAAAATAATTTATTAAATTATATTTATTACTAAGAGTGGATCCATAACCATAACTAATTTAATTTCATAGTTTTACTTAAATTAATTTGCATGTATTTAAATTTTTTTCATTTTTTAAACTAAAATAAATAAATTAAATTTTTTCTCTGTGGATCGACCTCAGACTCACCGAGTTATATTATAATTAGATACTCTTATATACCTGGGAGTTAATTAAAACACTTTTGAGTTGTATCAGTAAATACTAAAATCTTAAATTAACTTTATTGAAATAATATAATTCCATAATTGTACTCAATTAGTTTTTTATAATTGTACTTAATTAGTTATATACGTATGCCATAATACAGTTTGATTCAATAAGTTTTTGGCTGAGCCAAACTAAATACCCACCCATATATATAATAATTAATTCGTAATTCGTAAAATAACAAACAACTGGAAGTCTCGTTTTTTGGGGGAAAAAAAAGAAAAATCTTTAGCAATGAACGGAACCCATGCACTAGCAATGAAATGTGACATGTGCTCCATATGCAGTAGGGGTGTTCAAGATCTAATTTAATCAAATCAATTTAATCAAACCAATTGATTCAATCCAAACCAATCTAATTTTTGTTAGATTGACCTTTTGATTGGATTGAATTGAGTTGCAAAATGGTAAATCCAATGTTGTTAGATTAGTTTATGGATTTATATGTTTAAATCCAATATAAATGAATCCAACCAATTAATTTTTATTTTCTTTACTTTAAAAAAAAAAGCAACAATGTCACTTTCATATTTTACTTTCTAAAAGAAATGAAACCCAATTTTCATAAAAGAAAAAGTAAAACCTAATTTTGTATAATATAAATCTACAAAAAGTAATAATAATGCTACTACATAGTACTAACTGCAAGTCTCAAACCAATATTACTTTCAATATTTAAATTTCAATTATTTTTCAATCACGTGATAATAAAATACATATCATGAAATATTAAAAGAGTTGAATTTTCGTTCTTAATTGTTAGTAATTAGAACTTTGAGAGCAATTGACGATTTTTATTTTTAAGATTAATCGGATTGATTGATTTAGATTAAATTAAATTTTACTTTTTACCAATTCGAATTATATTATATTTCAATTAATGATTAGATCAGATTAGATCGAAAATAGAAAATCCAATATATGATGGACTGGACTTAGATTTGACAAAATTCAATAGATCTAAACCATTAAACACCCCTTATACGCATGGGGTATAAATTATAATTTTTCTAAATCCGTTAATTGAACTTAACATAGTAATAATTATTTGTACATTACTAAAAATATATGCTATATAGTTTAAAATAGAATAAATATTTTTTCAAAAATTATTTGAGATAATAATTAATCTCTACTTGTCCAAATAGCCCATTTCTTTCTTCTTCTTTTTTTCTCCCTTCACGGGCCCTTCAATGCTCTTGTCAGTTGTCACTAGCTAAGGATTTATGTTAGTTTTAAGGGAAAAGGACATTCAACCCCCAACATTTAGGAAAAGGGACCAAAAATCCCTCAACGTTTTAAAAATGACTTATAATCTCCTTTCCGTTAATAAACGCCATTTGTTTTAACAGCAAATTTATTTTTAATTTTTAATTAATATTATACCCTTATAATAAAAAATATATATTAATTTGAGATATATCACAATTAATAATTTTTAAAAAGCTTAAAATTGAGATACAATTATTTTTTTGCCAAAATTATTTACTATAAATTATACCTTTCTAACAATAATAATATGGTTTTGATTCCTCAAAGAAAAAGGGTTTAATCAAATTTCGTTTTATTACTAATAATCACATATGAAAGGTTTGATCATTAGAAAGGTATGATTTATAGCAAATAATTTGGGTAAAAATGTAATTGTATCTCAATTTTTAGTTTTAAAAAAAATTATTAATTGTGACATGTCTCAAATCAATATATTAATTTATATTTATTATAAGGGTATAATAGTAATTAAAAATTAAAAAAAAATTACTGTTAAAACAAACGGTGTTTAGTAACGAAAAGGGAGTTATAAGTCATTTTTAAAACGTTGATGGGTTTTTTGTCCCTTTTCCTAAACGTTAGGGAGTTGAATGTCCTTTTCCCTAGTTTTAATTGTTTCAATTGACAAAATTTTGAATCAATTTTCAGTGTTGTTATTTGTTTACACGAAAGGATGGATAATGATATTTATTATTTTTTTCATATTACTTTTAGTTGCAAAGAAGATTGGAATTCATCCTTGTACGGTGACAAGGAAGCGATGACTATTGCATCAAACATATCTTTGTCTTAAATTGTAATTTCCATATGTGAGAGGGTATGAAAATCTCAACTCTTCGTACTCGTCAAAGTTTTCCTTTTTTCCTTTACGGGCCCTATAATGCTCTTCCTAGTTGTCACCGGCTGAGAATTGATGTTAGTTTTAATTGTTTCGATTAACGAAATTTTTAATCAAATGTCTTTGTTTACATGAAAGGATGGATAATTGTATTTATTCTTTTTTTCATATAACTTTTGGTTGCAAAGAAGTCTGGAAATTATCCTTTTACGGCAACAAGGAAGTGATTACTGCTGCAACAAACATGTTTTTGTTTTAGATTTTATTTTTCATATTTGAGAGGGTGTGAAAATATAAATTGATTTATTGATTATTAAATATTTAAAAGTATTTATTTATTAGAGTAAATTTATAAATATAGATTTAATAATATAAATCCAGTTTCCTTTTTGTTTTTTTTACTTTACGGGACCCTACAGTACTTTTGTCAGTTGTCACTAGCTAAGAATTAATGTTAGTTTTATTTGTTTCGGTTGACAGAATTTTGAATCAAATATCAGCGCTATTATTTATTTCCATGAAAGGACGGACAATTGTATTTATTTATTTTATCTTTTTCATACGACTTTTGATTACATAGACGGCCGGAAGTCATCCTTGTCACCAGCTAAGAACTGTGATCATTGATTTTTAAAGTAAATGCTAAATCGAAGCGTTGATTGTACTCAAAAGCATGATGAAGAAGACACTCGGAGACTCGGACTTTTTTTATTATATCAATTTGACAAAAAAATATTAAAGAAAACTAAAACTAAAGCCGTAGATTTTATTTTATTTTATAAGGGATGGGAAAGTCAAAATAAAGTTGATAACTTTCTACTATTTTAAAGGTTGAAATTCAAGTGGGCAATGGCTAACTTAAAAAATTGAAGCGTCTTGTAGAGGATGAAGGCACGGTTTTATTGAAACTATTTGGCACAAAAATTGTCACATAAAATATATTTTGAATTTTTGTAGTACATGTCTTATTAGTATCTATATATCTATATCTATATATCTATATATATCTATATCTATATATATATATAAAGCTAAGACTTGAGGAGGTGATGTGGCATCACCATTTTACTTCTTTATATATTCTCTATTATCGAATAAATAGAGATTTTTATTTTTAGATTTGGCTTTTTATCTTCTCATAATTAATTTGATTTTATTTAACTCATTTAATAAATAGTCACTTTATTAATATATATCATTCCTCATCTTTTTATATTTTCTATTATCTAAAATATTGATGGATATTCTTTGTACTTTTTTTCTCTTTCTATTTAAATTCAACAATTCAACAATATGTAATCATTAATAATAATTAATTATAAGTCTTTTAAAATATTTATTTATTTTATTATGCTAGCAATTAAACTTTAGTGGCATAAAATACATGAATTAATTAACATAGGAAGAGAGGTTCTTTCATATATATATATATATAAAGTTGGGACTAAAGGAGGTGGTGTGGCATCACTATTTCTCATCTTCTTATATTATCTATTATCTAATAAATTGGTTGATATTAAAAAAATAATTACATTACAAAATATTAAAAATAAAAAATAATTATTAGATTATAAAAGATTATATGTCTCTTCCTCTTTCTATTTAAATTCAATAATATGTAACCATTAATAATAATTAATTATAAGTCTTCAAACATTAATTTATTTTATTATGCCAACAATTAAACTTTAGTGGCTTAAATATATCAATTAATTAATATAGGAAGGAATTTTCCTTCATCTTCCCTCAATAATGCCATTAGGGTCTAATTTTAATGTTATAATCTCATATTTAATTATGCAACCTTTTGTTTAGTGCCTTTTGACTTCTTCAAACTCTATAAATATTAAGTAGTTAAGATTTGTGGCATTATTATTTCTCATCTTTTTATATTCTCTATAATCTAATATATTAGTTGAGATTAAAAAATAATTACATTACAAAATATTAAAAATAGAAAATAATTAGTAGATTATAAAAGATTACATGTCTCTTCTTCTTTCTATTTAAATTCAACAATATGTAACCATTAATAATAAATTAATTATAGTTTTGAAACATTCATTTATTTTATTAAGCCAACAACTAAACTTTAGTGGTTTAAAATACATCAACTAATTAATATAGGAAGGAAGGTTCTTTCATCTTCCCTCACCAATACCACTAGGACCTAATTTTAATGTCATAATTTCATATTTAATTATGCAACCTTTTATTTAGTGTCTTTTAGCTTCTTCAAACTATATAAATATTAAGTATTTAAGATTTGTTATGTTTGGGTTTTTTTTAATTATTTAACCAACATCCTCTTCAGAAATGTTCTTGTGTTTTTATTTTTTGACTTATTTAAATTTTTTTATTGTGTACTTCATGGAGTATTCTTTTCTTTATGAGTTAAACAATGATAAAGATAGTTGGATGATAAGGGTTAGACTTTGTAAAATGTGGGAGTCTGTTAATACCAAAAAGAATGGAGAGTTGATTAGTGTGAACATAATTTTTATTGATGAAAAGGTTGTGTACACTTAACTATACACATTAATATATATTTTTAAAGTCAACAAAAAAATAATTAACTTTCATAAATAACATTAGTTTTATAAGGTTGCGTCATCTTTAAAAAAAATCAATTTATATTTTTTTATCAGTTTTATCAAGTGTAAAATAATAAAAAAATAATACTAATTTTTTTAAAAGCCGCACGAAGTGCGGTTTTATTTCCTAGTATATATATAAAGCTAGGACTTGAGGAGGTGATGTGGCATCACCATTTTGCTTCTTTGTATGTTCTCTATTATCTAATAAACTAGGAAATAAAACCGCACTTCGTGCGGCTTTTAAAAAAAATTAGTATTATTTTTTTATTATTTTACACTTGATAAAACTGATAAAAAAATATAAATTGATTTTTTTTAAAGATGACGCAACCTTATAAAACTAATGTTATTTATGAAAGTTAATTATTTTTTTTGTTGAATTTAAAAATATATATTAATGTGTATAGTTAAGTGTACACAACCTTTTCATAAAAAAAAATTATGTTCGCACTAATCAACTCTCTATTATTCTTGGTATTAACAGACTTCCACATTTTACAAAACCTAACCCTTATCATCTAACTATCTTTATTATTGTTTAACTCATAAAGAAAAGAATACTTCATGAAGTACACAATAAAAAAAATTAAAATAAGTCAAAAAATAAAAACACAAGAACATTTCTGAAGATGATGTTGGTTAAATAATTAAAAAAATTTCAAACATAACAAATCTTAAATAGTTAATATTTATATAGTTTGAAGAAGCTAAAAGATACTAAATAAAAGGTTGCATAATTAAATATGAAATTATGACATTAAAATTAGGTCCTAGTGGTATTGGTGAGGAAAGATGAAAGAACCTTCCTTCCTATATTAATTAGTTGATGTATTTTAAACCACTAAAGTTTAGTTATTGGCTTAATTTATTATGCCAACAATTAAACTTTAGTGGCTTAAAATACATCAATTAATTAATATAGGAAGGAATGTTCCTTCATCTTCCCTCGACAATGTCATTAGAGCCTAATTTTAATGTCATAATCTCATATTTAATTATTCAATATTTTGTTTAGTACCTTTTGGCTTTTTCAAACTCTATAAACATTCAATATTTAAGATTTGTGGCATCATTATTTCTCATGTTTTTATATTCTCTATTATCTAACATATTGGTTGAGATTAAAAAATAATTACATTGTAAAATATTAAAAATAGAAAATAATTATTAGATTACATGTCTCTTCCTCTTTCTATTTAAATTCAATAATATGTAACCATTAATAATAATTAATTATAAGTTTTGAAACATTCATTTATTTTATTATGTCAACAATTAAACTTTAATGGTTTAAAATATATCAATTAATTAATATAGGAAGGAAGGTTCATTCATCTTCCCTCAACAATGTCATTAGGGCCTAATTTATGCCACAATCCTATATTTAATTATTCAATCTTTCGTTTAGTGCCTTTTGGATTATTCAAACTCTATAAATATTAAATATTTAAGATTTGTGACATCATTATTTCTCATCTTTTTATATTCTCTATTATCTAATATATTGGTTGGGATTAAAAAATAATTACATTGCAAAATATTAAAAATAGAAAATAATTATTAGTTACAAAAGATTAAATGTCTCTCCATCTTTCTATTTAAATTCAACAATATGTATTAATAATAATTAATTATAAGTCTTGAAACATTCATTTATTTTATTAAGCTAACAACTAAACTTTACTGGGTTAAAATACATCAACTAATTAATATAGGAAGGAATGTTCCTTCATCTTCCCTCACCAATGACACTAGAGCCTAATTTTAATACAATAATCTCATATTTAATTATGCAACCTTTTGTTTAGTGTCTTTTGGATTCTTCAAATTTTATAAGCATTAAGTATTTAAGATTTGTTATGTTTGAGTTTTTTTTTAAATTTAACCAACATCCTCTTTAGAAATATTCTCGTGTTTTTATTTTTTACTTATTTAAATTTTTAGTATTGTGTGCTTCATGATGTACTATTTTCTTTATGAGTTGAACAATAATAAAGATAGTTAGATGATAATGGTTAGGATTTTTAGGATGTGGGAATCTGTTAATACCAAGAAGAATGAAGAATTAATTAGTGTGAACATGATTTTTATTAATGAAAAGGTTGTATAAAAAATTCATTCTCCCCTTATTTTCCCAATTGTTTTACACTTAATGTGGCATGTTTTTTTTTGTAGGAAAATATAATGCATGCAACAATTAAGAAAAATTTAGTGACAAGGTTTAAGCACATGTTGAGTGATGATTCTTTGTACAGTGTCAAGAATTTGAAAGTTGTTTCAACTATAGGCGAGTACAGACCACTTTCAAATCAGTATAAGATTATTTTTTTACTTATAACTTCGCTTAAGTGTTTAGAAGAAGGAACTGGTAAGATTTTGATCAATAGATTCCAATTCATATATCTGAATTTGATTGATATACGTGTGGATGATAACACAATCCTCTCATGTATTATTTTTAAATTAATAATGTTTGTTAATCTTTAAGTGTATATTAAAAATTATTGATCCTTATGTTTTAACATATTTATATTATTTTTCCATAATATTACAGATGTTGTCGGAAGTTTATGTGGTGTAGGTGATATTAAGATCGTTGGATTTGGTTGGGAAAAAAGATATATAAAAGTTCTAACAATTAGCAAGTTGAATATAACTTGAAACTTATCAACAACTACAAAATGTATAAGGTCTGTACACGTACACTATACACATTAATATATATTTTTAAAGTTAACAAAAAAAATAATTAACTTTTATAAATAACATTAGTTTTATAAGGGTGCCTCATCTTAAAAAAAATTCATATTTTTTATCAGTTTCATCAAATGCAAAGTAAGAAAAAATAATAATGCTAAATTCTTTTTTCAAAAGCGAAGCGCAGTTCTATTTCCTAGTATATATATATAGTTGGGACTTGAGGAGGTGATGTGGCATCACCATTTCTCATCTTTGTATATTCTCTATTATCTAATAAATAGAGAAATTTTCTTTTAGATTTGGCTTTTTATCTTCTCATAATTAATTTGATTGTTATTACACAATAATAATTATGTAAAGGTTTTAATGAGGCATATTCTTTATAATGAACATCTAAAGGGGAATGTTATAAATTTATTAAAATAAATATAGATGTTCATAACATATATCTCTTAGTCTTCCCACTATCTCCCATTAGCAACCTTTAGCTTTCCTATAACTCCCCCTATCTCACAAGGAATTATGATCCATAATTTTTCATTAATTTCATGGAGTGATTACGTAACTAAAAAGGGGAGCTCATCTTTTTGTTTTGTACACACACAATTTGAATGAATAAAATCACTCTACAATATATTCTCTCATTTTATTCTTTATCTTGCGTTGCTTCTTTATTTGTATTGCTGGCTAATAGCTTTTTTTGTTTTTTTATAAGGCTGCCTCATCTTAAAAAAAAAACAATTCATATTTTTTTATCAATTTCATCAAGTGTAAAGTAAGAAAAAAGGATAATACTAAATTCTTTTTTCAAAGCTGCATGAAGCGCAGTTTTATTTTCTAGTTTAATAACTATAACATGGCCTTCCATAGCCAGCTGTATATGCCTTACATAATCTATTTTCCAATCTATTTCATTAAAGTGTGGGTAAAAGGGAAATGAGAATTATGAAATTTTAGGAGGGTAAGTGATACAAAAATATCTAAGTAGGGGAGATTTTTTTAAGAATAGAAAATTGAGAAAATTAAATACAATTACTAAAAAATAGAAAAAAATAAACTTATTATATGGTATAAAATAAAAAGAGTGAACTAAGGGCCCGTTTGGAATTGCTTTTAAAAGGCTTAAAAGTGATTTTGAAAATCTAAAAACTAATTTTAGTGTTTGGTTAAAAAAAATCAAAATCACTTTTGTCAAAATCAGTAATTCTTACAGCTGATTTTGAAAAGTAGAAAAGGAGTAGCTTTTAGATTTTGATTTTAAGAATCAATTTTATCCTTTAATACAAGTCCATAAATATCCTTAAAATTACTACCTAAACCCAAAAATTATCCTTATTCAAATTGGAAACAAACTCAATATTTTAATAAACTTTTATTATAATTCATCAATATAAATTTATTAATATCAATTTGTTAGTCGAATTATTATTAAATTTGTTTCACTAAATTATAACTTTAATTATCAATTTTTTAAAGATAAAAAATAAAAAAATAAAATAAATATTAATATATTATAAATTTTATTTTTAGTAAAAATTATTATAATACAAAATTAAAAATATTATATGTACATATTTTTATAAGTAAATTTTATTATGTATTATATACATTTTAGTAATTTATTTTCTCTCTACATTTTAATAGTTAAATTTACCAAATTTTTTTGTGTACTATATATTATAGAATATATAATTTTAAATTTTTTATATTATTTGACTCATCTAATAAACATGTCTAAAATTTTTAACATTAAGGTTTATATTTTCATGTCAACTTTAATTGAAATAAATTTAAAGCTTATAAAATTTTAAAAGAATATATATATATATATAAATTAAAAAATACAAAATCTGGGTATCCGAATTAAAATTCGGTCCGGTGCCGGGTTTAAAAGATGATTAGATAAGAAGTCATGTTAAATGGAATAAGTTTGTAATCATTTGCAATTTGTTCGTTGCTTTGGACCCATACTGATACTGCCTACATTAGGTGGTCCAGTTCAAACTGGGAAAGTCTTTTAAATTACTGTCAGTGTTTGGTGTTTACGGCTTCGAACCCCACATTGGCATCACCCATGGTAAGTGGTCCAGTTCAAGCTAGGGAGGAAGTCTTACCTTAAGCTGAATGAAATAAATGTTCATGCATTTTATATTTTTCATTATGAATTTCATGTTGCATAGGGTTCCAAATTAAAAATAAGCAAGAATCCAAGTCCCTTACAAGGCAAGAATAATACTTCCCTTGAGGCATGAAAAATACAGCCCTACGGCAAAAGAATCAAAATGCCTTATGAGGCAAGAATAATACTGCCTTGAGGCACGAAAAATACAGCCCTAGGAGGCAATAATCAAAATGCCTTACAAGGTAAGAATAATACTATCCTTGAGGCATGAAAAATTGCCCTAATCAAGGTTCGAATTACACTGCCCTAATCAAGAAAGGAATCATCAGCTCTAATCAAGGTTTGAATTACACTACCCTAATCAATGGAGGAATCACTATACTGAAGACGATGATCAAGAGATGTAGGCATGGACTGTGGAGGCTGTCAGATAGGCGGCAAGAGAACCAGCCTTGAAAGCAATTGAGGATGCTTTTAACCAGAGATTGGTGGCAATATAGCAGAAAATTGAGAGTCTTAGGCTTTCCTTGAACAAAAACACAGAGAGATGTCAACAGCAAGGAGTTAATCGCGAGGAAGAACTTCAGGGAGTCAATCGCGAGGAAGAACTTTAGGGAGTCAATCGTGGTGAATAAACTAAAGATTACAACCACGTGGAGATACCTCAGGGGATCAATCATGAAATAGAACCTTAAGGCATCAATCACGAAATAGTGCCTTAGAATTTAGGCCTTGTGAGATGAATGCAAGTGCACATGCGTGAGGAGTTGGGGGAGCAATTCAGAAGAAGAACAATCTGTGGAGGATGAGACGAGGCGCGAAAAGAGTTCAGATTGTAATTCCAGGTTTTTCCTGTAGGATGCATGTTGAAGAATTTTTAAAATAGATATCACAAGTGGATAATTTATTTGAGTATCTGGATATTCCTTAAGAGAAGTAAGTTAAGCTTGTGGCATTTAAATTAAAGGGCGCAGCTCTGCATGGTGGGAACATATACAAGATCAAAAAAGAGTTATGGGAAAGCAATTTAATAAATCATGGCCTAGAATGCAAAGGATGATGAAAGGGTATTTCTTACCAGCATATTATTAGTAGCAGTTGTATTTTAAATATCAAAGCTGTAAGCAAAAAAATCACACTGACAAAAGAATTTTATTGTTTACACACGAAATAATTGATGAGCTAGAGTTTTGAACAATTATAAAATATATTGGTAGAATTGAAACAAAAGGTACAAGTAAATACAATTTTGGACTTTGGTTTGACGGTAACGAGTAGAAAACATGGACTAGAAGTAGTCAACACAACCACCACAACATAGCTAAGGCAGTAGGCACCTAGATAGCAGTAGCCACCTAGGCAGTAGTAGTGCCAAACACAGATGCAAAATAACCCATACGCAAAGCCTATGTTGAACAAGTACTTGAAGTGCGAGGAGGCTGGCCATTGATCGAGTGACTATCGTCTTAAAAATTTTAATTTGGTAAAGGTTTAAGCCAGCGAGATTGAGGTAAATGACATTGGGGATGGGGATGATGAAGACACTTTGGATTTGGAAGCAGATGAAGAAGAATGCTTCATTGAATTGTACAAAAGATCTTATTAGCGCCAAAATTTAAAGAGCATAGCCAGTGCAATAAAATTTTTAGAACACGTGGCACTATTAATGATAAGGGGGCACAACGTGATAATTGGTAATAGTAGTAGTGAGAATATAGTTTCAAAGGCATTAGTTGACATGATAGGACTTCTAATAAAAAAACATCTAGCACCTTAGAAAATAGAGTGGATAAATAAAGGGACAAAAACATGAGTAACAAAGGTGTGTTGTGTTCCTTTCTCCATAAGGAAGATTTATAAGAGTGATGTGGTGGGCATATAGTGAATATGGATGTGTGCCATCTGTTATTACAGATATCTTGGCAATTTGATATTGATTCAGATCATAAAGGAATGGATAATATGTAAGAGTTTTGGTGGAGTAGCAAGAAAGTTCATTTAGTGCTTTTAGGTTACGTTTGGCACGTATGATTAGATTGGACTGTATTAAGTTGGATTGGATTAAGTTGAATTATATTATATAGTATATATTATACTATGTTTGGTACAATATCGGATTGGACAATGTTAAATCATATTTAAATACAAAAAATATATTTATAAATATTTAAGAGTAATAATTAAAATTAATTTAAAGGTAATTAACAAGAGTATTAACTATGCAATAAATTAGTTATTGGGTAGTTATAATTATAATAAACAAATATAAATTAATAAAACTAATTAATTATTTAATTAATTTTTATCAGATATATTTCAAATATATTTTATTTTATCAAAAAGTTAGCCAATAATGTATATATAAAATCAATTATTTACTTGAATTATTAATTTCGATGATTATTTTTAATATTACATTGGTGATTATTAAATTTAATACAATCATTTATTGTAACAAATTATTAAATACTTAATTTTATTAGAGTAAAAGTACCAATTTATTAGACTATAAAAACAAAATTAAAAAAATAAATTCAAGTAAATCATTAATAAAATAATTAATTAAGTAATTAATTTTTTTTCTCTTATTCTAATCCCGTCTAAACCCATTTATAAATTAGGATTGTTAATCCCATGATTTAAGAACTAAATTTAAATTTAGTCCTCCCTAATCCAATCCAAGTAAAGTAGCCAAATATGGGATAAAATATTAAATCCCAAAGTTAATCTAATTTCATACTTAATCCTAACTTCCAAACATGCACTTAATGAACAAAATGAAAAATTCTAAGTTTAAAAGGATGATCTTTTTGGCTATTGTCAAGAGTTATCTAGAGGATGATTATAATGGTTGTAAGAAGTTATAAATAGAAAATAAATTCGAGATGAAGACTATTCTTGAAGAAGTACAACTATTTTACTGATATTACACCATCAAAGATGCTAAATGGGCTGCCACTTTTGCGAGATATACAACATCATATAGGCCTAGTTCTTATACCGAACTTGCCCCATTGTTATATGAGCCCTCACTAGCATGTGATCTGATAAGGAAATGTTGATGAGTTTTTGTAGAAGAGGTTCATTCCTGTGAGCATAAGTCCATGTGCTGTACTAGTTTTGTTGGTACCAAAGAAGGATGAAAGTTGACTTATAGGTAGATTAACCAGATTACAGTGAAGTATGAATTTTCCATTCCAACCTTTCGAGATTTGTTAGATCAATTGGATGCAGCTCGAGTTTTCTCGAAAATAGACTTGTGCCAATGGATATCATCAGATCATAATTAGGTCTGGTGATGAATAGAAGACAATGTTGAAAACAAAGAAAAGGTTGTATGATGGTTTGTGATGACATTCGGATTATCGAATGCCCCTAGTATTGTTAAACACTTAATAAATCATGTTTTAAAACCATTTTCCTGCAAATTTGTTGTAGTATATTTTAATGATATCTTAGTTTATTTCATTAATGTGGTGACTCACTTAGAGTACTTGTATATGGTTATGGAAGTGTTGTGGAGAAATAAGCTTTACATTAATCTAAAGAAGTGTAGCTTTCTACAAAGCAATGTGAATTTTCTGGGTTTTATAATTAGTGTAAATGAGATTCGAGCTATTGAGTCGAACATACAAGCCATTAAAGGATGGCTTATACCCAAGACAATGGTGAAGTTATGTGTTTTCATGGGTTGGTTATGTTTTATAAGAGATTCAATCGTAGTTTTAGCACCATAACCGTACTTATTACGGAGTGTTTGAAAAAGGGGAAGTTCAAATGAGGAGAAAAACAAGAGGCAAGCTTTGCTTTATTAAAAGAGAAATTGTCTATGGCTCTTATGTTAGTTTTACCAAACTTCAACAAGTTATTTGAGGTTGAACATGATGCTTCTTGTAAGGGTATTAGGACTATTATTTCTCAAAAGGGGCGACCAATTGAGTATATGAGTGAAACGTTGAATGAAGCACGGTAGAAGTAGTCTACTTACAACCAAGAGTTTTATGCTATCCTTAGGGCATTGATTGAGAGTATTACTTGATTAAGAAAAAGTTTGCACTTTAAAACGACCATCAACCCTTGAAGTACTTTAATGGCCAGTAAAATATAAGCAACATGCAAGTCAGATCAATAAGCTATATATATAATTTTACTTTTGTTATGAAGCATAAATTTGAGCGGCAGAATAAGGTGGCAGACGTGCTCAGTAAGCGAGCAACTTTACTAGTAACTATCATTAATGAATTTATAGTTTTAAATACTTGAAGGAGTTGTACATTGAGGATGAAGACTTTATACATATTTAGGATCGGTGCATTTAATCATCAAAACGCAGAAGATTTCCTCATTCAAGATGGGTATTTGTTCAAAGATAATCAGTTTTTATGTACCTTGAAGTTCTCTAAGGCAAAAGATTATTCATGAGTTGTATGGACGAGGATTGGGTAGACATATTGGTCGAGATAAGACCATGGCACTTGTGCAAGAGTGATATAATTGGTCGTAATTGAATAGAGATGTGCACAAGACTATGCAGAGGTGTTAGATTTGTCAAGACAGCTAAGGACATGTGTAGAAGACAAGATTATACGTGTCATTGCCTGTTCCAGAAAATATTTGGTTGGATTTGTCCAAGGATTTTTATTAGGGTTGTTGTTGCTATAATTCCAATGCTACTGGTGTCAATGTGCAAGTGTACACAACAAGTAATATAATAATGAGTATTCAAGAGCGTTCCTACAGGGATTGATGTTATCAGAATTGCAACAACAATCTCAACAATGTAGTTTTGCCTTAATTGAAAATAGAGTGAATAATTAAACTACTAAACTACGCAATAACTAGATATGCAGAAAGCAAACTTTCATGTCACACACAAAGATAAAATCAATAGGAATTAAGTAGTTGAGTGATTAAACTCTCTCAATAGTTTAGACTATTTCTTCTAATTCTATACTTTCTTATTGTTGGATGTGTTGGTGCAGTACTAGTTGAAAGGTTCACTGCTTTTTGGTAGAACTTCTCAGTTGGTCCTTGGGTGAACCTTGCGGTGGGACAACTGGCCACTTTTTCCTCTTGCTCGAAGTTGGACTGATTGGAGGTGTTCCAGCATGTACAACATCTTTGGGCTGAATAGGTCTTGTCCGCTTGTGCTCTGGTTCTTTTGGTGCTGTAGCACCTCTAGATGTGGCCCCTTTTTCGGTTGTTGGATCCCTTGGGAGTTGTGGGGGTGGATTTGGTAGGCATTTGTTGTGAAGCAGCTAGAGCAAGTATTGCTATAGCAGAGCCCTCAACAATGATTTCAGTAAGGATGTCTAACATGCTTTTCTTCTTTGCAGTTATTCGGGTAACCCTTGTGGCTGCTACTTCTAATTTTGTATCAAGGTCCTATAAGTCTTCCTGCTGAACTCACCACGTGTTCCTTGCCCTTGCTGAAGAGAACTGGGACTAGAGGCTCCTCCTGTGATTCATCGTCATCATCTCATATGATGTGCCTTTGTCGTCGTTCGGAAAGCACCATTTGGGGTGTCTCATCTTTCCCATCTTCTGGTTCTCTTTCTTCTTCATCTAGTGAGCAATCTATTTCAGTTTAAGTACCCTCTTCTTCTTTCGGTGCTAGTTGATCTTCATCCTCTAAATTTATTTATTTTTTCTGTTGCAACTGCCTTGCTGCCTTCTATTGGAGCATCCTCACTTTTATTTATTGGAGCTTCTGCTGACGTCTCTTCAAAGTTAAATTACGGCAGCAAAGAATCTGGGAAGTTGCTGGCTCTTCATGTAAATAGGAAACTGGCGCCATTGATCTTTCAAATGTCTCATGTAGGTCCAGAATCAATTATTCTCCCTCTGATGTGCTTTTGCACACTGAGTCATACAGTCATTTAGCTCTTGCAATCTCCTTTCAACCCCAAAGACTCTTTAACCCTAGTACAACAGTTAGTTCTAGGGGTGCTGCAACGAATTTACCAGTAATTCTTTCGATTGTTCGCATAGTGAGAGCTTCTTTATTCTTAATGCGCTCATCGTGTGCAGTAGGGCGCACTCGGACACTAGACATATACTGTGATAAGGGAGGGAAATAGTAGGGCAGCAGTTTTGTGCTTTTTCATTACACAATCCCTAATCTCTTGCTCAATAATTGCTCCAACATCTATTGGCAGCCCTCTAACAATGACATATAAGAGAATCAACCTTTCTTGTGACATTGTAGTTGTGTGTATTATGGGCATCAATTGAGATTTTAGAAAGTCTACCCAAATTTTAGAAACGGGTTTCAAATCAATCCTATTTACAACTCTACCCTCCTCACTTGCCCATGAACTACCTTTTATTGTAAGGGTTTTTGTCATGCTATTCCATTTCTTAGAGGTCATGCTTTCAAGCATTTTTTTAGTACTAACATTCCATATCAGAGGGCAGATTGTAAAAAGCATTAATGATGCGCGAGTTCAAAGAAGCTAGAGTGTTTTTTACCCATATTGTTCGTTGGTTTTGCCCTAGCAAATTGGCGTAGAATTCCCTAACAAGTGGCAGCACATGGTTCCTTGGTTGGTTGCAAAACTCTAACCAACCCCTTCTTGCTGCAGCAATATGAATCATTTGAACTATTCTTGAAGATTGTGGCGGGAATTGGAACCCCTTTTCTTCTAAAATTTTTCGTGGTTCTATAAATTCCTCATTCTTTTCTTCGGCTTTGTATCCTTGGAAGCGAGATGGACCCTTTAAGCGACTCGCTGTCTTCTTGTATCTAGTCATTGCTGGAGCAGTTGGAATAGACTCAATGGCAAACAAAGATTGAAGCTTATTGGGGATTTTTAAAGGCTGCGACTGAGTGAAGAAAAGTAAGTAGAGTTAGATTACAATTGGAATAGTGAAACCCTTATACACAATTGTCAGTAAAAGTAAAATTAAAAAGGAAATTAAATTAAAAAGATAAATTTGGAAAGAGAATTTTGAATTTTAAAACCTGTCCAACTAAAATATGAAAAGGATATTGATTTGGCAATTTAGGGATTAGGCAATCCCCCTTGATCACTATCTGAATTTGCCATGCCAGTTGTCAAAATTTATTTCTAATAGTAAAAGAGAATTATCCATAATTAAATCACTGTAACGGTAATATTCGTTGCTGCAGCAACAAATCTTATGCTACAACAATCTGCACTAAAATCTCCTTGGTTGCTTAGAAGTATCGTTCCGCTGCCATGTGGAGTGTAATGCTGTAGTAACATGTGTTAGTATCTTGACCCAAGCTCCTTTTTTTTTTAAGAAAGAAAAAAATGATATATGCAATTCAAAATGACAGAAATCGTGAAAGGAAAATATGAAAAATTAAGCTTAATGTAAAAAAAAATCAAAATAACTCCCTTCACCATTGGGTTGCCTCCCAATTAACGCTTGATTTAGGCCCTTCAGCCTGACCGTACTTGATTGCTCACAATGTTGTATCCCTGAGAAGCAAGTCCTCCTTAGAGTGATCCACATCAGTATCCATGTAATGTTTTACTTTGTGCCCATTAACTTTAAATTCTTGGCCTGTTTTTTCATCTAAAAGGTCCATGACCCCATGAGGATAGACTTTAACTAGCTTGAATGGTCTTGACCATCTAGATTTTAATTTTTCAGGAAAGAGCTTTAGTTTTGAGTTGTAAAGCAAAACCTGATTGCCTGGAGTAAGTTTTTTGGGCTGAATTATTTGATCATGCCATTGTTTTTCTTCTCTTTATAAATTCTTGTATTTTCATAGGAAAACAATCTCAACTCATCTAGCTCATAGAGCTTGAGTTTTCGATGTGCTGTTGCAGCATGCATGTCCATGTTGAGTTGTTTTAATGCCCAATATGCTTTATGCTCTAGTTGTAATGGTAAATGTCAAGCTTTGCCATAGACAATTATGTATGGAGACATGCCAAGTTGTGTCTTGTAGGCTTTATGGTAGGCTCATAAGGAAACGTGTAATCTAAGTGACCAATCTTTTGTAGTGGGGTTCACTACTTTCTCTAGGATCCTTTTGATCTCTCAGTTGAATACTTTTTCTTGACCATTGGATTGTGGGTGATATGCTGAAGCAATCTTCTATCCCTCATACATCAAAGAGCTCAACTTCTAAAATGTTTGTTAATGACATTTCATGCTTTTATCAAATGTTCCCTGTTCTTTGGCACCTGTCACAACATTTAACAAACTCATAAGCATTTTTTAAATTAGAGGGCCAGTAATAACCTGATTGTAAAACTTTGGCAACTGTTCTGTGGCCTCCAAACTATCCTTCATATGCTGCAGCATGACATGAGTGCAGTATGTGTGGAATTTCTTCATCGGGTACACACTTTCTAATCACATGTTCTGAGCATGTCTTGTATAAATAGGGATCATTCCACTGGTAGCTTCTAACATCATGGAAAAATCTCTTCCTCTGCTAATAATTTAAATCAGGTGGTAACAATCCACTCACCAAGTAATTAGCAAAAGCTGCATACCATTGGAGTCTGAATTGTTGTAGCATTTGTGTATACTGTAGTATTAGCAGTTGTTCATCAGGGAATGTTTCTATGATGTCCTGTTTGGTTAAGGTGCTTGTATCTACTTCAAGCCTTAAGAGATGATCTGCTACTTGACTATCAGTATCTTTTCTATCATTGATCTCCAAGTCAAACTCATGTAGCAAAATGATCTACTTTATCAACCTTGTTTGGCATCCTTCTTTTCAATCAAGTACTTTTTTGCTGTATGATATGTGTAAACTGTCACTTTGTGCCAATCAAATAGGCTCTGAATTTGTCAAATGCAAATATAACTGCTAACAATTCTTTTTTAGTGGTGGTATAATTGAACTGAGCGTCAGCAAGGGTTTTACTAGCATAATAGATGGAGTGAAAAATCTTGTTCTTCCTCTGCCCCAACACTGCTCCAATAGAATGGTCGCTGGCTTCACACATCAACTCAAAATGTAAACTCCAATTTGGTGCTATAATTATAGGTGTTGTAACAAGAGCTTTCTTCAATTCACAAAATGCCTTCAAGTAATCATCATCAAAGTTAAATGGCCTGTCATAATCTAGTAATATGCATAAAGGTTTAGCCATTTTGGAAAAGTCTTAAATGAATTTTTTGTAGAACCCTGCATGTCCTAGAAAACTCTTAATACCCTTGACTGAAGTTGGAGGTGGAACTTTATCTATCACCTCTATTCCCTTTTTAGAGACTCTATGGCCCAAAATTATACATTCTTGTACCATAAAATGACATTTTTCCTAGTTGAGTACCCAATTGGTCTCTTCACATATCTTAAGCACATTTTCTAAGTTGTGCAATCAATCATCATATATTTCCCCAAAAACTGAGAAGTCATCCATGAACACCTCTAGTGTTTGTTAACATATATGTTTTCATAATATTGATTTTGATGATAACAAACAAGATTAAGAATGATTAATCTTTTAAGATCAAATTATTTTTTATACATTTTAAATAAATCATTATTTTCACATTTTAAAGGTTTTATATTTAATGGAAAAATGATTTTATGAAATTAGTTGTTTTTCAAGTTTATGGTTCAATTGAAAGAGTTTTGAAAACTTTGAAATCAACAAGTATTGCTTGAAATTTTAGAGAATGATTTATTTGAAAAGTATTCATAGCATTTAGGGCTATATCATAATTTCAGAAAGTTTTGGGAATAGTAAGCATTATTTAAAAATTCTGAAATTGGACTTATTTGCTAAATGTATAACGTTTTGGGCCATAGTGCAGTTATATAAAGTTTTGGGGTCAAACTATTATTTTACAAAATAGTTCACTGTAGCAGTTACTGTAGAAAACGGCGATCCGACATCTTGATAACGGCTCACCGACATCTAACAGAATTGAAGATTAGTCTCTGGACCTAAACGGCGATCCGACAATTTTGATAAACGGCTCGCCGATATCTAACAGAACTAAAGATTAGTCTTTGGACCTAAACGGCGATCCGACATCTAGATAACGGCGATCCAACAATTTGAAATATCAGTCCGACGGTCATATTGACCAGTCAAACAGCAATCCGACATCTAGTTAGCGGCGATCCGACAATGTGCAGAAAGTCAATAACGGCTAGTTTTCAGCTCCAACAATAAATAAGCTCAATCCAATTCAAACAAGAAGAATTCCAGCGATCATTATTGAGCAAAATATTGAGAATACAACTTTCATTGAGCTTTAAATCCTTGTATTAATCTCATTCATTCACACATTGCGCTTTCACTTGTGATCAAACACATTGTGTGAGAGAGATTCATTTGTAATCCTTTTTGTAAAATCAAGTTAAAAGATTGTAAGTGTTGGGATACACTTGGGTTAAGAGATTGGGGATAATCTCTTGTTGTGATGGTCCATTGACACCTTGGAAGTCAATTGTAAGTAATTGAAGCCTTGGAGGCTTGCTTAGTGAAATCCTCAAGCCCGGTGAGCTTGGAGGCGTGGACGTAGGCGGGGATTGCCGAACCACGTAAAAATTATTGTGTTTGCTCTCTCTTCCCTTACTCCTTTACTATTGTGCTTTATTGAATTTATTGTTTTTTATTCCATTAAGGCATTAGATTAAATTGTTGTGTGATTTGCTTAACTTAATTTTTAAAATCCTAATTCACCCCCCCTCTTGAGTTGCACACTTGTATTTCAGTGTTCACTCGACCATGTCTGAAAAGATGGATATCATACATCTCTAGAAGGTTGTTCGAGCATTACACAAGCCAAATGTCATCCTCTTGAAAGCAAAGGTTCCATAAGTACAAATGAATGTTGTCTTCTCTTGATCCTCTAGTGTTATAGCAATCTGGTTGTAGCCTGAATAACTATCCAAGAAACAGTAGTATTATTTTCTAGCAAGTCTGTCTAGCATTTGATCTATGAAAGGTAATGGAAAGTGATCCTTCCTTATGGCTTTATTTAGCTTCCTATAATCCATTCAAACTCTCCATCCAGTCATTGTTCTTGTAGGGATAAATTTGTATTCTTATTTGCTACAACAGTCACGCCACCTTTCTTTAGAACACATTGTACTCGACTCACCCATGAACTGTCAGGTATTGGGTAGATGATCCCAGCATCTAGCCATTTGATGATCTCTTTTTTCATAACTTTCTTCATAATAATGTTTAATCTCCTCTGTTGCTCTACTAAATTGATGTGGCAGTCTTTCAGTAAAATTTTGTGCATGCATATGTGTTGAGTGTTAGAAAATGTATATTTATAAAGGAGAAAACCGTCATTTTACATTTCAAGTCTTACTAACAACCCTTACTTTTATGTATTTAACCTTCTTGTGATTTAATTACATGTGTTTTATTTTAATTAAGTATTTTATGTATTTTAGGGGCATTATAGTCATTTCATAATAAAGGAGAGATCAGACGGCAAAACCGACATCACTTTTGAACTCAGGACGGTCGAAAACCTTAGGAGGAGTATAAAAGGAAAAATGGCACTATTCACATGTACGGTACTATTCACGTATACAATACTGTATATGTTACTGTTCACAGTACTGTTCACATAGACGGATTGATGACGTGGCATTGACCGATGATGTGGCATTGACTGATGAGGTGTCACGATCCTGTTGGGCTAAAATTCTTATGTACTGTTGATGGTGACGTGGCAGCATATCAGTGGATGAAAAATCTCGCGTACGGTACATGCATCACACAGGATTATTGTCAACCAAACCGCGTTACTGTTCATCCGGTCAAACCGCGTTACTGTTCATCCGGTCAAACCGTGTTACTGTTCATCCGGTCAAACCGTGGACTGTTGACTGATGACGTGGCGCAATCCTGAGCGTCCAAACTGTTTTTAATCCGATGGCCATGATTTACTCCATGTATCTATAAAAAGGGGGCCTCCCCCCCCTAATTTGATATCCCTGAATCCATTTTTGGACTCCATTTTCTGTAATTCCCTCTCCATCTTGTATTTTCTTCGTATTTTAATAAATTTCCATTTTGCCCCTAGTTCAATTATGAGTAGCTAATTTTCTTTCAAGCTTGGGTTGAAGGTGAAGTCTCAACATGTGTCATGGGCTTTATTTGGTAAATTTATTTTCTCTTCCCCTCTAGTTTTTGTGGATGTTTTGACTTCTCGTCGACAAATAATACTAATCTTGTCTAGTACCGCCTTGGTTTCACCGGCCCCCTAGTACAAGGTTATTATTATTTGGCACGATAAGCCCTTAGCACCATATTGATTAGAGCGTGGTTCATGAGGTGTGGATTCCCCCCTCATGATTTAATTGGTATTAATAAGGATTATTTAGCCCATGATGCATGTTGATACGGATCCAGATACCCAAGTACGTCAAATTAATAGATTTATACTTTAATTTCTTCTCGCCATTTCAATTCTAATTTTTAGGAAAATTGGAATCACTTCCACTACAAATCCAACCACCCATTTACAAAATTAATTCTATCCACAATTAAAATCCACCTCCTCGTGGGATCGACACTCGTCACCATTGATCTATACTACAATAGATTCGTGCGCTTGCGAGTTCATTAAAATTTGCAATATGGAGTGGCTGATTCCTTTAATATCTGCCTTTTGTATCTCCCCGACACCTCCACTAAGCTCTTCTCTTGATTTACATTTAAAGAAGATGAAATGATTACAAGGAGTATATTATTTTTGCCAAGATAAACATATTTTAGATGTGAAGGTAAAAGTTTCAACTCTAAAATAAGGGATGATTCAACAGATAGAACAAATGGTTTTACTTCTCTATTTGAGAGGTCTAGAGATTCAAAAGGTCTATCATGTCTCACTGGTTGTTTTTCTTCTATCCATACTATGTGTGCTGTTGCAACATCCTCTTCTTCAAGATTTTTAAAGGTAGCAGCTTTGATCTCTTCTTTGCTGCACTAATTGTTTAACCTTTCTGTCACAGCAATGTCCACAACATTAATGAATTACAATCTTCAATCTCATTGGGATTCTTCATAGCATCCAATACATTGATTGTGACTTGTTTGTTATTCACTCTCATTGTTAATTCTCATTTTTGTACATCAATTAGAGTTTTTTCTGTGGCTAAGAAAGGTCTATCAAGAATAATTGGTACTTATTTGTCTGCTTCAAAATCCAATACAATGAAATCCATTAGAAAAATAAATTTATCCACCTTTACTAACACATCTTCGATCTTTCCCTCAGGGTATACATGAGATCTGTCAGCTAGCTATAAAGTCATTGTTGTTGGTCTGCATTTGCCCACTCCCAATTGCTTGAACACAGATAAATGCATGAGATTGATGTTGGCCCCCAAATCACAAAGTACTGTACCATTATACCGAGTTCCAATAGAGCATGGAGTTGTAAAACTCCTTGATCTTTCAATTTTTATGGAATTTTATTTTGAAGCATATGCCTGCATTTTTGTATTAGAGCAAACAGTTTCAAATTCTCCAAGCCTTTTTTTTTCCAAAATATCCTTCAAAAACTTCACGTAATTGGGCATTTGTTCCAATGCTTCCACAAACGAAATGTTGATATGCAATTGTTTTAGTACTTTCAAGAATTTGCTGAATTGCTTGTCTTGTTTCTGCTTCTAAAATCTTTGTAGGAAAGGTGGTGGGTATCTAAATTGCTGTACTGCAGCAGGTGGTGCATTTTGGTTTTCTTTTAATCTGTTCTGATTTATTGCTGCTGGTGTTGCAACTTCTTCTTTAACAAGAACTGAATCATTTCTTTTTGAAGTTTTTGTAGCTTGACTACTCTCACCAGTTTGTTGGAAATTGGGTTGTTGTAGTTCTTCTTCAACTTGAGTTTCGTCTTGGGTTGAAATAAGTTCCATTTTTCTCTTTGGCACACCAACAAGAATATCAATATCTTTTCCAGACCTTAAGTTAATTACCTTACAATGTTCTTTTCTTTATCTCCTTAGATCTTCTATGTTGTTGGGTAAACTGTCCTGAGGTATGTTACTCAATGCTGTAGCAAGTTGTTCAATATGATTTTCTAGATTCCTTAAGGTTAAAGCTTGGCTTTAGACAACTGCTTCATTTTTCACGATGTATTCCTTAAGCAAAACTTCAAGAGAACTAAGTTGATAATTGTTTGTGTTCCTTTGCCCTTGATTTGTTTGGTGAAATCTTGGTGGTTGTGCCTATTTCTTCTAGCCACTGGATGCTGCAGCAGGCTGATTCTGGTTGCTTCATGAAAAGTTTGGGTTCTGCCTCCATCCAAGATTGTAAGTATTTGAATATGGATTGTTCTAGTTTTGTCTATTAAAGTTGCCTACATAATTGACTCAAACGGGATTCCCTGGGCAATTTTCAAATGAGTATCCCTCTCTACAATAAACACAAGATACCTCGACAACTTGGTTGACAACTGTTGGAGAAATGGTCATAGCCTTTACCATATTCGTCAGTGAAGTTACTTGGGCTGATAATGCTGTAAATGCATCTACATTATGTACTCCTACTGCTCTTATTGTTACAACTTGTCCAGTTGATGGCCATTGGTAATTGTTGTTAGCAATTTTCTCCAAAATCTCATAAGCCTCATTCTAAGACTTAGACAATAAAGCCCCATTTGCAGAAGCATCCACCATTAATCTAGTACTTGAGTTCAATCCATTGTAGAAAGTTTTTATTTGTATGCAGTAAGGTACACCATGATGTGGACATCTTCTTAGTAGCTCTTTAAATCTTTCTCATGCATCGTACAAGTTTTCATCTTCAAGTTAATGAAAAGATGTGATCTCATTTCTCAACTTGGCATTCTTGGTTGGTGGGAAATATTTCGTCAAAATTTTTATTAGCCAAATCATTCCATGTGGTGATGGAATCTGGTGGTAAAGAGTTCAACCATGCCAGTGCTCGATCGCTCAAAGAATATGGAAAAAGTATGAGTCTTAATGGATCTTGTGATGTTGTAGCAATTTTAAAAGCATCACTCACCTCCAAGAATAGTTTAAAGTGAAGGTGAGGGTCTTTTGATGGCAATCCATTGAATTACCCCACTGTTTGCAACATCTGAAATATCACTAGTTTGAGTTCAAAATTGGCTGCTTTAACTTGAGGTGTAACTATTCCAGGATGCATAACTTGAAGGGTTAACGCGACATAATTTCTAATAGCTCTGTCTCTATCATCTGCAGTGTATAAGATGTTGTTGTTTCCTGATTGTCCCTGATTATTTTGTCCATTTTGACCTTTTTAACCATTGACTGGTTGTATTTCTCCAAGAGGGTTCAAGTTTTCCATATCTTCTAAGTCATCCATTGTTACATCAGTTTTTGAATTTTTGTGCTCTCTTTTTAATCTCTTTGTGGTTCTTTCAATTTTTGGATCAAATTGAAACTCAACAGGTTTGTATTTGCGCATGCAAGAGTTTCTTGTCAACAAAATAAGCAAATTAAAATAAAATCAAAGTTAACACCATTAAGATTAATTTTCACAAATCACAATAAACAATCAATCCTCGGCAACGGCGCCAAAAACTTGCTGCTATAATTTCCAATGCTATTGATGTCAATGTGCAAGTGTACATAACAAGTAATATAATGATAAGTATTCAAGATCGTCTTCACAGAGATTGATGTTATCATAATTGCTACAACAATCTCGACAGTACAGTTTTGCCTTAATTGAAAATAGAGTGAATAATTAAACTAATAAACTATGCAATAATGAGATATGTAGAAAGCAAACTTTCACTTCACACACAAAGATAAAATCAATAGGAATGAAGTAGTTGAATGAGTGATTAAACTCCATTAATGGCTTTGACTATTTCTTCTAATTTTATGCTCGGTTGCTACAGCATCTGCTACAACATTGGGCAGGATCCTTATGTATCCTTAGTTGTCGCATGTTGGATGTCTTATATTTTAATGCAACCTAACAGTGACAAATTGTTATGCCAACATAAGATATAACATTACACGTTTAGGTTCTATTTACCCTAAAAGGTGAATCCCTATATCTAGTTCATCACTCATTTTAAATTAAACATGACCCTTTTGAAATCAAGTTAAACTCAACTTAGGAAACTTAATCTAAAAACCAAGTATTGTTCTAATATGTTCCACTAAAATAGACCATTTTGTGGCTCTTTCTTAGCTTGTATCATTAAATGGGTGGTCAGCCAAAATAATAAATGTAAATAAGTACTATAAAAACAAAATGTTATAGCAAACATGCAACAACACATATGATTAGTCAACGAACCATTAAGATTGTTTATCACTCAACCATAAGTAAATTTAATTCATAGTATGCGAAAGAGAAATAAACAACAAAGTTTCAGCCATCAAATACATCTCCATGAACAAATAATCAACAAGAAAACAAGAAAAGGATAAGAAAGATTGAATTCCAATTGATTCCTGCAAATATTCCACTGGGACAGCCTTGATTCTTACTCTTGAATTCAGTTTTTCCTTTATTTCTTTTCGCTTTTCACTCTTGGTTGATGGCTCTCTCTTTTTTCCTTAGCGTGTGTGGTTCTTTTATAATTGAAAATTAGGGTAAATGGAAGTCTAGGGCGCGCATTTTCCAGAATTGAAAATTGCAATCTGTAAAGTGCCTCATGCGAACTCTTTTTTGTCAATGCTCCAGGATTGCTACAGCAATGGTTTCTATAGTAATGGCTACAACATAAGCATTATTTCAAACTTGCTTCAATTCTTTTGTAGCCATGTTCTCTTGTCCTTATTGCAAGCCCATTGCATAGCATCATTTCCTAGAAATTCGAGCATCCAATTATCTACAATTATGCATATGTTTTAAGCACACAATTATTCGAAATCAAACAAAATTTATTAAACCTAAACTAAAATGGATGTTCATGCAAAACATAATTAAAATGCAACAAAAACATGTCAATTATTCTCTAAGTAATCTTGAATTAAGTCTAAAAGTGGCATGATCACTCTCATTTCATAGAGTTATCAGTTGCCTCACCCAAAAACTAGTTGAGATTCTATACTGATTGTGGTAGATAGATTTTCAAAAATGGCTCGTTATAGTGCTTGCAAGAACACTGAAGATACTGCTTCAGTCGTGCATTTGTTCTTTTAAGATGTGGTACAATTGCATGGTGTTCCAAAGACTATACTTTTGACAGGGATGTGAAGTTTATCAGCAAGTCTTGGCATTATCTCGGGAATAAGTTCGGTAGACAATTGCAGTCTAGTAATGCTTTTTATTTACAGACAGATGGACAAACGAAGGTGATCAATTGCACTTTGGGTAACATGTTGCGATGTGTTTATACTGACAAACAACATAATTGTCTACACTTGTTCCCCATGTGATGTTTATGATCTGACTATCATGCTAACAATAACTGGAGGAAGTAGAGCAATGGATAATGTGATAGAAAAAGCTTTGCAGATTGTCGAGGTTTGAGCTTATTTAGAGGCTGCCAATGTAAAGTACAAGGCTGTTATGAACAAGCATCGATGCAAGAAAGTATTCCAACAAGGTGATTTAGTGATTGCGCATCTGCATCAAAGTCATTTCCCTGGTATTCGTATAAATTGGAGAAGCTCAAGTTTGAACCATTTCATGTGGCAAGGAAGATTAATGACAATGCTTATGTGCTCCAGCTGCCAAAAAACTGGAATATCTCTCTAACATTCAATGAGGTTGATCCGTTTGAATATCATCTAGATGATAAGGCATTCTACAAGCCAAACTCAAGGATGAGTTCTTTTCCAAGTGAGGGGGATTGATGTAGGATGGTTGCGTGGGATGAGTAGGGCATCTTCTGGGGGGGCATAACTTGAGCTACAGGTGTCCGTTTTGGACGTACAATATATTGTTTCAAAGCTTGCGATGAGAGGATCAAACATAAAACTGCTTGCATTGTTCTATGGATAAACTAACAATTCCATTTTTATCTTTTTTTTTAGATGTCGGATTTGGTGTTTAATTTGGATTTCTTATTTAGATTAGGAGAATTTTATACAAAATAAAGGAAAATTATCCATCGTCCACCCGTTCTTTCAACTTTTTCAAAAATACATAATTCTTTTTTTCTTTTTTTTTTGCTGGAATCCACTTGAAGTTATATTTCTTTTTACTTTTCTAATTTCGTTTGGAGATCGTTAAGAAAACTAACAGAATATTATATAAATGACTTTTTTACCCTCAAATGTGAAAACTAAATTATCCACCGACCACTTGTTTTTTTCGTATTTTTTCAAAAATATACAATTCTTAATTTTTTTTTACTGAACTTCTCTTGAAGTTATATTGTTTTACACCTTTCCACCACTGTGTCTTTGTGAAATGATAATTTTACCCTTATAATGTCAGCAAAGTTCTAACGGTGTTATAACGAGAGTGGATCAATGAAAAAAATATTAACTTTAGGTGAAGTGCTGCAAAAAAAAATTGTATTTTTGAAAAAAAATGAAAAAACGGGTGGACGGTGGATAATTTCCCTAAAATAAATATTTCGAATTTTCTTATTTTATTAAATTCATGATATTTAAGATTATTATGTAAAGGGGCACAAAACTCTAATTTTGTTAATTAAGACTTATTTATTAAACTTCATTACTCAGAAACATTTGTTCTTATACCAGTCAACTTTAAACTATTTTATTTTTTCTTGCTAGTTCTTTCTTCTTCAATTAAACCTCATACAACATATCTATTCATTATTCATATGAAGCATGCATAAGATAAAATCTCTCACAACACATAAATTTAAGAACTTTCTATTAGGATACACACACGTGTATGGTGAATCAATTTAGTCTTTGAAGCAACCTCTACTCAAGGGCAACCATCAGTAGGACGGCACGGCCCGGGGAAAATTCTACTATCTGTACGAGCTTTATTGGGCATCTTCGGTGCTTCTGTGGCTGCCTCAGCTGCACGTATATGTGTAGCAATATGTCATATCTTTTTTTTTTTAAAAAAAAATTCAACCTCAATGCAAAGAGAAAATTCTATTAAAAGGAAAACATAAAACATAAGGTGCTAGGTGTAATGAATATATATCCCTAGTTTAAGGGAAAACAAATAAAAACAATCATATTAGTTCGAGAGCTTTATGTTCATTTATACTCTTGTCTTCTTCCCACTTTAATTTCTAGGGTAATCAGTTTTCCTTTGATTTTCATGACCGATGCATCTAGTAAACCACCTGTTTTACTTCTACTCATTCTTCTAAGTCATTTGCTGAGGCTGTTGGCGATGGTAAAAGTGTTCTAGAGTTATGGTTATCCGAATCCCTTATTTTTAAAGTAAAAAGAAGAAAATGCATAATAATTACCATACAATGGTGTAATATATATATATTATAGGCGGTATTGTTGACATTATGATGAATAATGATGTCAAGTGGCATATATATATATATATATAAAGTTGGGATTAGAGGAGATGATTTGTCATCACAATTTCTCATCTTCTTGTATTATCTATTATCTAATAAATTGGTTGAGATTAAAAAAATAATTACATTACAAAATATTAAAAATAAAAAATAAAAAATAATTATTAGATTACAAAAGATTACATGTCTCTTCCTCTTTCTATTTAAATTCAATAATGTGCAACCATTAATAATAATTAATTATAAGTCTTGAAACATTCATTTATTTTATTATGTCAATAATTAAACTTTAGTGGCTTAAATACATCAATTAATTAATATAGGAAGGAATGTTTTTTCCTCTTCCCTCAACAATGTCATTAGGGCCTAATTTTAATGTCATAATCTCATATTTAATTATGCAACCTTTTATTTAGTGCCTTTTGGCTTCTTCAAACTCTATAAATATTAAGTAATTAAGATTTGTGGCATCATTATTTCTCATCTTTTTATATTCTCTATTATCTAATATATTGGTTGAGATTAAAAAATAATTATATTACAAAATATTAAAAATAGAAAATAATTATTAGATTACAAAAGATTACATGTCTCTTCCTCTTTCTATTTAAATTCAACAATATGTAACCATTAATAATAATTAATTATAAGTTTTGAAACATTCATTTATTTTATTAAGCCAACAACTAAACTTTAGTAGTTTAGAAGACATAAACTAATTAATATAGGTAGGAAGGTTCATTCATTTTCCCTCACCAATGCCACTAGGGCCTAATTTTAATGCCATAATCTCATATTTAATTATGCAACCTTTTGTTTAGTATCTTTTGGTTCCTTCAAACTTAAGTATTTAAGATTTGTTATGTTTGAGTTTTTTTTTATTATTTAACCAATATACTCTTTAGAAATGTTCTTGTGTTTTTATTTTTTGACTTATTTGAATTTTTAGTATTGTATGCTTCATGAAGTACTCTTTTCTTCATGAGTTGAATATCAAGAAGAATGGATAATTGATTAGTATGAACATAATTTTTATTGATGAAAAGGTTGTGTACACTTAACTATACACATTAATATATATTTTTAAAGTTAACAAAAAAATAATTAACTTTCATAAATAACATTAGTTTTATAACACTGTGTCATCTTTAAAAAAAATTAATTTATATTTTTTATTAGTTTCATCAAGTGCGAGGTAAAAAAAATAATATTAAATTCTTTTTTAAAAACTGCGCGAATCGCGGTTCTATTTTCTAGTTTGTATAATAAAGGAATTTCTTACTTTAATAATTTAACAGGAAAAATAAAAGATAAAAACATTATTGTACTACAAGATAAAATACATTATATTGAATAATAATTAATGAGCTAAAAGATTAAAAAAATAAATATACTACCCAAAAATTTTCATTATTTTTTATAAATTTTTTTAAATTAATTCACTTCTTCAATATTATTCGCGATAAATATTACGTAGTACGATATTTTTGTAAGCCATCGGTCACCATATAACGACCAACACAGCTTATAAATTGGCTTTGCTGGAAGAAATTAATCTGATTGTTATGTTATATATAAGATGACCCAAATTAATGCAGAAACGAAGACGCTCACCTTTTCGCGTTGCAGTGGAAGCCTCAGCCAAGTTTCTAGCAGCTGTCGCCTTCGTAGAAGTAAGAAGAACAACAATAGTGATTACAAGACCTAAAAGAAGGAAAATCTTAGAGCCCAATCCCATTTTCGTTATGCCAAAAATAACGGAAGTAAGAGGAAATTAATATCAATAAACGAGTATTAATTGAAGATGGAAAGGATGAATGGATGATAAATTAGTGTTCTCTTGAATGTATATTATTTATAGTAGTTGGGATTTGGGAGCCAGCGGTCCGAGGAAGGCATTGAGAAGTTAATGCTCGTCTGAGACTAAGAATTTTCTACAAGCAGCGAGCACATTTTTATTTCTTTGTGGAGTCCTTCATTGCTCTGCAAATAATTTCTCTTTCATTAAAATTAATATTTAACACTTCTCTCCTTATTTTTTGTCATAATATAAAAAAACTCAATGAGCATAAAAATATTTAAAGAAAAATAAAGGTAAATGGGTCATTCATTTAAGGGTGATGATACAGTCAGAAACTCTTGTATAAACTAATTTTATACAAACTGATGTGGTATTAATTTATTAGTTGAATGAAAGTATAAAATAATAGAAATAAATTATGTGGGCCAAAAGATACTTAATTCAACTAATAAATTAATGCCGCATCAGTTTGTACAAAATAAATTTGTATAAGAGTTTGTGGCTATATCATTACTCTTCACTTAATAACTTATCATCGGAATATAAAATATATATATATTTTTATAAGAAAATATTTAAAAATAAAAAAAAAACAAAAGAAAAAATATCTTATTATTAATTTTATATATCTTATTATTAATTTTTTATTCACGCCAAAATATATATTTTTTATTTTTAGTACTTCAATTTTTTATTTTAATTTACATTTATATGATTTATTTTAATTTACATTCATATGATTTATTCAATTTATAATAAATGTGAATAAAGCAATACGAGTAATACTATTAAATTATGTTGCCAAGGGAATTATTGACTATTATGAAAATAGTAAGAAGTGATCTCTATTGATTTTAGTAAGGAGAATATGACAATCTCTCTTTTATTAATTATTCTACAACTGCCTTGAAAATATGTCTCTCAATATTTTCTTTATTTTTTGCAGTAAACTCTCTGCTAGTTATTCTACCATATTAAATCTAATACAACCAGCTCTCTTCTTTGGATAATAAGTTAATCTATTTCTCCCAACAAAAAAAAAGAGGAAATTAATATTCATTGAAGAAGGAAAAAATGATAAATTTGTATTCTTTTGCATCTATTATTAAGATTCATAGAATTCGGGCGGTCGGTGCAGCCCATTTATATTTTTTTGCTGGGCCCTCTGATGCCTCTTGCACTAGCTAAGAATTTTCTTTGTTCACCGAAACCAAGTTGAATTTTTTTAATTTTATGAAATTTATATTAGGTTATAATTATATTTAAGGACAAATAAAAATTAAATTAATTATATTTATAATTTCTCTCTTTAATGTATTTTACTTGTATAATATTTTTTTAATATCATTCAATCAATCTGAATTTAAGAAGTAATTCTTTAATAAAAAACAAAATTATTGTAACAAACATAAGAATTAAATTAAGACACAACACAAACAGAAAAATAAATTAAATAAAATTTTATCCAACTGTAAACAAGTTTATTTATTTCGATAGATACAATTTCAGATTCAATATCGGTATTGCTATTTGTTCACTCGAAAGGATGGTGTATCTATTGTATTTTTTTTTTCTTTATATGACTTTGGATTCCAAAGAAGACTAGAATCCATCCTTGTACAGCGACAACTAGGCGATGAGTGTTGGTACAAACACATCTGTGACTCCAAAGAAGACTGGAAGTGATTATTATTGTGGCAAACATGTCTTCGTTTTACATTTTAATTTCAATATTTGGTAGGTGTGTGTGAAAATCATTCTTTCTATTTGTCTACGCAGCCCCCCCTTTTTTTTTCTCTTAATGGGACCATGCAATGCTCATGTTAGTTGTCACTAGCGAAGAATTGTCATCATTCATTTTTAAAGTAAATGTTAAACAAAGCCATTGATTTTTTTTTTAAATAAACGGATATTATCGCTAACTAGGAATTGTGATAATTGATTTTTTTTTAAATATATTGATTTGATCACTTTGCTACCTAATATTTTCTGACATATCACTTTACCATTAAAGTTTCTTGATAATTATTTTTTCCTACTTAATAATTGATAACACTATTATTTTTTGGTATATAATTAATTTTGTATTTCTTTAATTTAGAAGGTTAAATTATACTTACATAGTTTAGGGATAAAATGAACTTTTATTATATGTTCTATTAAAAATTTTATTAACTTTAATAGTTTGATGGTAAATTGTAAAAATAATTTTAAAAAATAATTATCAAAAACTTTAGGTGGTAAAATAATGTCATAAAAAGAATATCTTTAATATTAAATATAATATAATTTAAAAAAAAAAAGAGATTTTCTGAGGATTTTGGAAGAATGTCAATAGTTCGACTCATTAAAAAATGATATGTAGCCCGAAATTTATTATTTTTATGGATAGTTGATGGGTGAAGGCCCATCTCCCAAAGATGTTTGACAGGCGACGAGCCATCTCCCAATTTTTGTCTGATTTTAATTAAAAAATATTAAATTTATTTATTTCGGTGAATAAAATTTAAATTAAATATCAATATTGTTATTTGTTTATTCGTTTATTTGAAAGGATGGACAATCATATTTATTATTTTTTTTATATGACTTTTGGTTGCAAAGATGACGGGAAGTCATCCTTGTGCGGCGACAAAGAAGTGATTCCTATTGCATCACATGTGTCTTTGTCTTAAATTATAATCTCCATATTTTTAAATTATAATACTATAATAAGTTTTATTAATTTAATATATAAATTAAATATAAATTAACTTGTCCTAAAGATAAGATAGTCGCATGTGGTACAAGGATTTTTTTTTGCCCCCTAATATTATATCTCCAGAAACTATTTCCCTTGAAAGCAACTCAAGTTTAGAGGTCAATTGACTTAGTATTCTATACATTTGCTCTTAGTGTGCTTCTTTTCTCCATCACCGTTTGGTTTCTGTAATTCATCTTCTATTTTCATCTTTGTTTTCTATTGCTACCCAACAACATAATCAATGGATTCACCGGCCTTGAAAAATAATAGAGTAATTATATGACTCGTTTTTCCCCTCATCTTGTTTCTTGTTTTAGACTTTTCACTTGCTGTTTCTTCTAATTCTACAGAAGAAGCCCATGCTCTTGTGAAATGGAAAGCCAGCCTTGAAGTCCATGTTGGGGAAAAATCAGGTTTTTAAATTTTTTATAAAACCTTTTGAAGATCGCTCTCATATAATATATAAGAATTTGTATTCTAGAAAACGTACCTTGAAAATCCGAGTTGGCTTTTTCGCTGAAGTGATTTAGGCTCCTGGATCACGATCCGCCACCACCACTCCTGTTAGATCACGATCCGTCACCACCACGCTTGTTAGATCACGAATTGTCACCAATGATCTTCCAGATTATGACTCAGGTTCGATCTGCACTTGACGTGTGGGCGCCTTTATCACTACCAAAGCAACTAGCACGAGAAAATTTTTCTCTCAATAATGGAGAGAAAAATCTTATTCTCTGATTTGTATAAAGTGGCTTCTCTCTTTTTCTTTAGAGAAAATAAGCCTTATATATCTCCATTTAGTGAAAACCCTAGGCTCCAAGAAAGCCCAAAATAAAACTCACGTTGTTTTCTTTTTCAATAGGGGACCCACCTTGTAAAATAACATAAGGCCCCTTACACATAAGCTTATTAAATGGAGCCTCCCACTAAATGATATATTTAGGCTTTTGACCCAAATAGCTAGTTATCTTGCTTATTAGTCCAGTAGTGGTGCAGTCAATTAAATGAGCTAACCCGGGGATCATTTGGGAACATACAATAGTGGCTATAACAATTAGGCCTGTAATTAAACTAGCCTAATTATTTAATTCCAAATCTACTCCACTAAAAGATTGGAACTGACTTCCATAATTGTATGCTCGAATAATAATTCGTCCCAAGCCACATTGATTTCTTTACTGCACAATCCTTTGTACCACATCGTTAATTAAATTGATATCTCAACTGTCCAATCAATTTAATAACATCTTTTTCCTTGATCCTTACTGGTTTTCTCTAATGATCATTTTCAACATACTAAATATGTTGACACACTCTGGCCAGAGAATTCTATGATCAAGTGCCGAAAACCCATCAAGAGATGTGTTGTACAAATTCTATATTGTTAATCCATAACTCCAATACTCATAATTGCTCCCACCAAGATACCGGGTAATCTTGACCACAAGAATGTGTCGTGCCCATTGATAACTCAAATGGAATAACAATTACAATCATGAAATCATAATTAACTCAAGATTAAGATTACAGTAAAATCAACGCCTATGAGATTTAATAAGTCTGACAGTTATTACAAAGTTAATTAAATCTCATATGTGATCCTGTTCAATGTAGTCGTACTACATCAATAAATTCATACATGATTAAGACAAATCATTCAATGAATTTATTACAGTCTATACCTAAATAAAGTGCCCAACTTTATTTATCAACTGCGAACTAAATTTATTTAATCATAAGATAACTTGTATTTATGTCTTCTGTGAATCCACATGGTGATCACATAAATACATATAATATGATTAAATAGACTTTAATACAAACATTAATGCAATGAAGATATTTGAATAAAATACCTCATTTATTTTATTAATCAGAAAAATAGTTTATTACAATTAAATAAACACATATACTTTTAAAGAACATATTTTCCCAACAGTCCATAGTCGTTCTCTCTTGCATTCATGGTTTCTTTCTTCTGTAAATGTCACCAAAATAAGCCCGTGTGCTTGGTCAGGAATTCATTGCAACCATGCGGGAAGAGTCGTCGGAATTAACCTGACAAGCATGAGTCTAAACGGTACTCTTTTTGAATTCTCATTCTCATCATTTCCTCATCTTGCATATCTTGTTTTATATAATAACGAGCTCTTCGATATCATCCCTCCTCAAATCAGCAACCTTTCCAAACTAGAGTAACTTGATTTTTCAACTAATAAGTTGTCTGGTCAGATACCATCAGAAATTGATCTTTTGACTCATCTGAGGGTCCTTCACATTTCTAGAAATCAATTGAATGGTTCAATTCCACAAGAGGTAGGCCAATTGACTTTTCTTAATCACCTTATTTTAGATTCTAATTTTTTGGACGGTTAAATCCCTCGTTCTCTTGGCAATTTGACCAACTTAGTTTTTTTTGTATCTTTATAATAATTCATTTTGTAAGCCATCGGTCACCACTGTATAACGACCCAGCTCATAAATTGGCTTTGCTGGAAGAAATTAATCTGATTGTTATGTTATATATATGATGACCCATGTTAATGCAGAAACCAAGAAGCTTACCTTTCGCGTTGCAGTGGAAGCCTTAGCCAGGTTTCTAGCTGCTGCCACCTTCGTCGAAGTAAGAAGAACAACAATAGTCATTACAAGACCTAAAAGACGGAAAATCTTAGAGCCCAATCCCATTTTCGTTATGCCAAAAATAAAGTAAGAAGAAATTAATATCAATACACGAATATTAATTGAAGATGGAAAGGATGAATGGATGACAGATGAGTGTTATCTTGAATCTATATTATTTATAGTAGTGGGGATTCGGGAGCCAGCGGTCCAAGTACGACACTAAGATATTAATGCTCGTCTGAGACTAAGAATTTTCTACAAGCGGCGAAGCTTATGTTACGTCAGCTGTAAAAAACAGCTATAAATTTTTAAATCATCAAAAAAGTTTATAATTATTAAAAAGTCAATAAGTTTTACATTTTTATTTTAAACCCTAAGCTACAGCCAGAGTACGCGGTAAGTACTTCATTTTTTTAATTTTTCATTTATATTTATAACAAATTTAGTACCAAGTTTATATTTTATCTAATTGAATCTCTAACTTATTTAATCTTATATCTATTGAGTTTTTATTCATTAAATTAATGATTTTTTACTTTAAAATATCATGATCTCCAATGTTGAAGTCTTTTATTAATTGTTTAACTTTATTAAATTTTTTACTCATTTGAACTGCTAACTTTTTAATTGGTTGTATGTTTTCTTCATTGAAATTATTAATTTTTAATATTTCATTTATTTTTTTATATCATGTATAGATAAATTTGGGTTTCTTGATGTATTTGATAAATATAGTGAAATTCAATTTAATTGATTATTTCTCCGCATGTCTGAATAATTGATCGGATCAAAAGATTGAAATCTTTCATACGAAAATCCTCTTTTGTATAGTTAGAATGTGATAACTTATTAGTTTTTATATTTTGTGAAATTATTGGAGGTTCGAATGATTTATTCATTATACCATCTTTCTAGTAATTTATTAGAGTCATAATATATTTATCACATATAATATCTCTTATCTAAATTTAGCATCTTGAATTATATTAAAGAAAAAAATATAGTTTATATCTTAAGAGAGACAAAAAATTATAAATGTAAATGCAAATATATATTTAAAATTTGTAGATTTTTATAAATATGTAAATCATTTGATCTTTATAACAATATAGTAAAAACTTTAAAAATTTTTAAAAATAGACGTAAAAGAGATGGACGAAAAAATTATTTAGTTTTAGAAAATTAAGGAGGACTTATTTGAAAAAATAAGTAAATGTGTATTCAAAATATTTTTTTTTGTAAATAGTTATTACACCAATACCTTGTTTTTCATTAAAATTATTTTTCATCCATTAGATTAAGAAATATCAAAATCTAACCACCCATATGTATTGGTTGTTGTTACAACTAATGTAACATAAGCTTTGCCTCTACAAGTAGCAAGCACATTTTTATTTCTTTGCGGGGTCCTTTATTGCTCTACAAATAATTTCTCTTTTATTAAAATTGATATTTACCACTTATTTTCTTTTTTTCATAATATAAAAAAACTCAATGAGCATAAAAAATTTAAAGGAAAATAAAAGTAAATGGGCCATTCACTTAATAATTTATCATCAGAATATAATAAATATATTTTTATAAGAAATATTTAAAAATAAAAATGCAAGAAAAAATTCTTTATTATTAATATTTTATTCACGCCAAAATATATATTTTTTATTTTTAGTAATTCAATTTTTTATTTTAATTTACATTTATATGATTTATTCAATTTATAATAAATGTGAATAAAAAGATATGATTAATACTATTAAATTATGTTGGTAAGGAAATTATTAGATATTATGAAAATAGAAGGAGGTAAGTGATAGATAATGATTTCAGTAGGAAGAATCTGACAATCTCTTTTTTTTTTTTTGAAGACAATCTCTCTTTTATTAATTATTCTACAACTGCCTTGAAAATATATCTCTCCATGTTTTCTTTATTTTTTGCAGTAAACTCTCTGCTAGTTATTTTACCATATTAAATCTAATACAACCAGCTCTCTTCCTTGGATAATAAGTTAATGTATTTCTCAAAAAAAAAAAGAGGAAATTAATATTTCTTGAAGAAGGAAAAAATGATAAATTTGTATTCTTTTGTATCTATTAGTAACATTCATAGAATTCGAACAGCCAACGGTCCGTGTAGCCCATTTATATTTTTTTGCGGGGCCCTCCGATGCCTCTTGCATTAGCTAAGAATTTTCTTTGTTCACTGAAACCAAGTTGAATTTTTTTAATTTTATAAAATTATATTAGATTATAATTATATTTAAGGACAAATACAAATAGAATAAACTCCATTTATATTTTTCTCTCTTTAGTTTATTTTAATTGTATAATATAATTTTTTTTGTTATCATTCAAACAATCTAAAATTTAAGAAGTAATTCTTTAATCTGAAACAAAATTATTGTAACAAACATAAGAACTAAATTAAGATACAATACAGACAGAAAATAAATTAAATAAAATTTTATCCAACTGCAAACAATTTTAGTTATTTCGATAGATAAATTTCATATTCAATGTCGATATTGCTATTTGTTCGCACAAAAGGATGACCAATTGTATTTATTGTTTTTTTTATATGACTTTGGGTTCCAAAGAAGTTTGGAAGTCATCCTTGTATAGCGACAAGTAAGCGATGACTATTGTGGCAAACATGTCTTTGTTTTACATTTTAATTTCCATACTTGAACAAAAATTCTATTATTTTGATAGATAATTGATGGGTAATGGCCCATTTGCCAATAGCAATCGATGGGCGATGAGGTCACCTCCCAATTTTGGTTTGATTTTAATTAAAAGAAGACATTAATTTAAGTTATTTCGATAGATAAAATTTCAAGTTCAATATCAATATTGTTATTTGTTCACGTGAAAGTATGGACAATTATATTTACTGTATTTTTTTTTCTTTATATGAGTTTTGATTCCAAAGAAGAATGGAAATCATCCTTATATAATGACAAGTAAGTGATGACTATTACGGCAAACATGTCTTTGTTTCACATTTTAATTTACATACTTGATCGGAAATATTGTTATTTTGATAGATAATTGATGGGTAATGACCCATCTCCCAACAACAATTGATGGGCGATGAGGCCATCTCCCAATTTTGGTTTGATTTTAATTAAAAGAAAATCAGTATTGTTATTTGTTCACACGAAAGGATGGACAATTATATTTACTTTTTTTTCTTTATATGAGTTTTGATTCCAAAGAAGAATGGAAATCATCCTTATATTGAAATACTAACTAGGCAACCCAAGAGGGGGTGAATTGGAATTTTTAAAATTTAAGCTAAGCAAACCACATAACAATTTAATCTAATGCCTTAATAGAATAAAAAATAATAAATTCAATAAAGTACAATAATAAGAGAGTAAGAGAAGAGAAAACAAATACAATGATTTTTACGTGGTTAGGCAATCCCCGCCTACATCCATGCCTCCAAGCTCACCCGGCTTGAGGATTTCACTATCCAAGCCTCTTAAGGCTTCAAGCTCTTTACAATTGACTTCTAAGGTGTCAATGGACCTTTACAATCAAGAGATTTTCTCCCCATTCTTTTCACTCCAAGTGTTTCTCACACTTGTACACTCACAATTTGATGAGAAATGAAAATTACAACAAACAACCCTATTTTAGAGTGGATATACAAATGATAGCTCAATGAAGATTTAATCTATGATGATTTACGAAATTGAAGCTCAATATATATTGTGTGAACTTGTTTATGCTTGCCAAGACTGCCAAAAATGAATTGGATTTGAGTTTATATAGTTTGAGCCCAGAAACTGGCTGTTATGAGTTTTCTAATGATAACAAACAACACTCTTTTAGAGTGGATATACAAATGATAGCTCAATGAAGATTTAATATATGATGATTTGCAAAATTGAAGCTCAATATATGTTGTGTGGACTTGTTTATGCTTGGCAAGACTGCAAAAAATGAATTGGATTTGAGTTTATATAGTTTAAGCTCAGAAACTAGCCGTTATAAGTTTTCTAATTATAACTGACTTGCCGCTTTCGGGATCCGGTTAACCGCTTTTATGTTACCGTTACAACAAATATTTGAATTTTAGAACATCCGGCATACCGTTTTCGGAATCCGGTTAGCCGCTTTCATTCCAATGAGTTGCTGTCCAAAATCCGATCTACCACTTGTCAAATCCGATTAGCCGCTTAGCTATAGTGACTGCTACAGTGAACTATTTTAAAAAATTATAGTGTTGACCCAAAACTTTATAGAATTAAGCTATGGCCCAAAACGGGATAAAACTTTGCACAAAAGTCCAATTTCAGAATTTTTAAATAATGCTTGTTATTCCTAAAACTTTTTGGAATTATGATATCACCCAAAATGCTATGAAACTTTTCAAATAAGCCTTTGTCCATAATTCTAAGCAATACTTGTTGATTTCAAAGTTTTCAAAACTCTTTCAATTAGACCATAAACTTGAAAAACAACCAATTTTATAAAATCATTTTTCCACTAAATATAAAACCTTTATAATGTGAAAATAATGATTTATTTAAAATGTATAAAAAAATAATTTGAGCTTTTAAGAAACTTAATCATTCTTAATTTTGCTTATTATCATCAAAATCAATATTATGGAAACATATATGTTAACAATCTTTTCCTTTTTGATGATGACAAAATTTTCATGTATTTAAAAAATGATTGCACAAATTGCTCCCCCTAAATGTAAGCTCCCCTTACAATTTGAGGTTAAAATATTAATCATTATTAATCTTGTTTGTTATTATCAAAATCAATATTATGGAAACATATATATTAACAATCTCTCCCTTTTTATGATGACAAACCTTTCATGTATTTAAAGAATGATTCCACAAATTACTCCCCCTAAATGTAAGCTTCTCTTACAATTTTGCTAAATTAACAAATTTAAATACATATATTCTTCTCCCCCTTTGTAATAAAAAATAAAACTTAGTGGAAAAGAAAGAAAGTAGTAAATTTGTTATCCATGTTGTCTGAGTAGAAATTTTGATAGAATCTCCCCCTAACAACGAGCATCACCTCAAATACAAGTTTAATAATATTACTCCCAGATTATTATAAATAATGATATAAGCCAACTCCATATACAAATCATCACACAATCCATCAACCATAAAAAAATCATGGACCATTATTCCATCAATTACCAAATCAACAACTCATAGCATAAAATTATCATATAAAACAACCATATAATCAAATCATCATCATATCCAAAAATCATCAAAATCATCACCATAATCACATATCAATCATCAAAACAATAGTCAAAGTGCATATTTCTCCTCATTTTGATAACATCGAAATAATATATTACTTTGTCTCCCCCTTTGGACAACAAAAAAAGTTCAAAATGCATATTATCCAAAATCATATTGTATGCTCCCCCTAAATATATGGCCAATTTAAAATTTTAACCAAAATTATTTTATCTAAAAACATATCATATTTATCTCCTCATTCATCTCAAAAAAGAAAAGATGGATAGATGCAATCGAAACAAGGTCATAAAAAATAATTTGATGACGATATTACCCATTTTGTGCGAGCAAGAATTTCTGCAAAGTCTTCCCTTAAAAATGAATAAATTCTCAAATACACAACATTGTTAAAAACACTCCCGTATAAGCTTAAGCAATTATAATAAACCAACAATTCCATCAATTCATCAAGCAACACACATATCATCATCAATCATCAAAATCATCAAGAAATCAATTTTAATAATATTAATAACATGATTAGAGATATTAATAAATTTCATCATCCCAAGTTCATGCCAAATTTTTGAAAATTATTCTTCACAAAGAGGTTTTGATTTGTTTACCAAATTGGCATGCAAAAGTTATAAGAACATTATGAGGAAATAAGTTGCTGGTTCATTGGGTTTAAATGTAAGATTTGAAGAATTCTTGGGGCAGTGTGCAGATCGACTTCAGTTGGAGGGGTCTAGCTGAAAAACTTATGCTGACATGGCAGAATTCGTTGAGAGTTCGTTATGACTTTTTCTAGAAATATCAGAATAAGAGGCACTTGTGACTAGCCTCTAATATCACTTCGATATCTTCTTCATTTCTTGTTCATTTTGCTTACAGTTTGGTTCTTTGTGATCCTTGTAATTTATTCTTTGTGATTAGCTTGTAATTCGATTGTTGAGATCAATAAAAGAGGATGTTTTTCCTTCATCAAGTTGTATACTTGGAACTGTGCTCTGAATTTGTTTCTTGTGATTTCTTCCTTGATTGGTTTACTCTGATCTGTTCTTTCAAGTCCAATTCGTCAAAGTGCTTTTTAAAATTTCTTTTGTATCTATTAGGAGTTATAACAACTGGTATCAGAGCCTTTGGTGGTTCAAGAACATGTCTCTTCCAAAGCCCGATATTGAAAAGTTCACCATTGGTGGTGACTTTTCACTTTGGAAGATGAAAATGAGGGCTCTCCTTGTTAATGAGGGTCTTGAATTAGCTCTAGAAGAAGATAATCTTGGAGGTGCTTCAAGTTCAGTCTCTGATGAGAAGAAAAGATAGATACAGATCAAGGCTCACAGTACCTTGATCTTGAGTCTTAGTGACACAAATCTAAGGGAAATTTCTAAAGAGAATACAACCCTTGGTATCTGGAACAAGGTGGAGGCTCTGTGTATGAAAACTTCCTTGGCATGTTGATTATTCTTGAAGAAAAGATTATACATCTTCTCTATGAAAGAAGAGGTTTCTATTCAAGAACACATTGATAACTTCAACAAGATCATTCTTGATCTTGAAGGAGTTGAAAATGTGAAAATCACCGATGAGGATAAAGCCTTCTTTTTCATGAGTTCATTACCTAAAATCTATGAAGGGTTTGTTAACACCATGTTGTATGGAATAACCACTCTAGCCCTAGAGGATGTGAAAGCCTCTTTGAGTTCTAAGGAGATTCAGAAGAGTAATGGGCATGAAGTAAGTAATCGTGAAGGTTTAGTTGCCAGAACAGATAAGAAAAACCAGATGAAAAATAACAAGAATCAAGCTAAAAAGGATGATGCATCTGCAAAAGAAAAAGTAAAGAAAAGAAAGTGTTTTTACTGTAAAAAACAAGGCTATTACATCAAGGATTGTGCTGAGAAAAAGAAGGATGAAAAAGAAAGAACATGAGATGCAGTAGTGGCCTCAGATGACTCATCTGATGATGGATATCATAGGGCTGATTTGTTAGTGGCTTCAAACAATCATATTAAAGGTTAGTGGGTTCTTAATTCAGGCTGTTCCTTTCATTTGTGTCGTGATAGAAGCCTTTTCCATACATATGAATCTGTGGATGGTGGTAGAGTGTTGATGGGCAACAACAATGTGTGTAAGGTTGTTGGTATGGGGTCTGTCAAAATAGAGATGTTTGATGAGACTGTTAAAACTCTATGTGATGTAAGGCATGCACCTAGGCTAAAGTGGAACTTGATCTCCTTAGGCATGCTGGATAGTATGGGATATTGCTTCAAATATGAGAATGGTGGTTTAAAGATTATTAAGGGGACTGAGATGATAATGAAAGGAGTAAAGAAAAAAGGCCTTTATGTGGTAGAAGGATCATTAGTACCTGTGTCAGCTGCAATGCCTGCTGTTTCTGATGTTGATAGAACCATGTTATGACATCTTAGACTTGGCCATATGAGTATTAGGAGAATGCAAGAGTTGAGTATGTAAGGGTTGTTGTGTGGTGATAAAATAGATGAGTTAGATTTTTGTGAAAACTGCATTTTTGGCAACCATTAGACTATGTGCATGCTGATCTGTGGGGGCTTGCCCAGGTGCCATCTTTGAGTGGGGGAAGATATTTCATGTCGGTTATAGATGAGTATTCCAGGAAAGTATGGATCTACATACTGAAGACCAAAGACCAAGCCTTGGCAAAGTTCAAGATTTGAAAGACTTTGGTGGAGACTCAATCTGGTTTCAAGGTAAAATGCTTAAGAACATACAATGGACTTGAATTTTGTAACAAAGAATTTGAGCAATGCTGCCAGAAATGGGGAATTATGAGGCACAAAACAGTGAGATTCACCCCTCAGCAAAATAGTTTAACTGAGAGGATGAGTAGAACACTTGTTGATAAGACAAGGTGTTTGCTGATAAACTTTAAGCTTCCTAGAAGTTTTTAGGCAGAAGTTGTTTCTACAGCTAGTTACCTAGTAAACAAAAGTCCATATGCTATAATTGGCTTCAAAACTCCTGAAGAGCTTTGGTCTGGAAAGCTTGGAAGTTATAAGCATCTCAGGGTATTTGGATGCCCTACTTATGTCCATGTTAGACAAGGGAAGCTTGATGCAAGAGCTGTAAAATAAGGGTTTGTTGGTTATCTAGATGGGTAAAAGGCTACAGGGTATGGTGTAGAGAGGCTAATAAGTGTCTAATTAGCAAAGATGTCCAGTTTAATGAAGTTGCAATGATCAATAACCCTGATCAAGTCACTTATGACACTAACATTAGTGCAAATAAGACATAAGCCACTAAGGTCATTGATCAAGGTGAAACGATTAAGGTAGAGTTCTCTAATACCTGTGAAGATGAAATACAACCAGAAGCTGTTGAAACTGAGTCTCAAGATACAGAAGTAACAGAAGGTGAAGCACCACAAGCAACTGATTTACAACAATATCAGTTAGTTAGGGATACAGAAAGAAGGCATATAAGACCCCCAGCAAAATATGCATATGCAGACATGGTTGCATATATAGGGAATTTGAATCCTCGAGGAAAAATACAACCAATAAATGCACAAGAATGCCAAGGAGGTCAGAATGGGTAGATTATTTATGGGCAACCAGGGAGTAACAATATTATCCATATGGCAGATGATAGAGACAAAGCCATTAGAGATTATGTAGTGTTGGCTCCTCAAGCTATAAACCTTGCAATAGTTAGACTCAAACTGCAAGATGATAATTTTGAGCTCAAACCAGTGATGTTTCAGATGCTTTAAGCAGTAGGGCAATTCAATGGACTGCCATTAGAAGATCTTCATTTACACCTTAAGTTGTTGTTTTAAAGTAAGTGATGTTTTCAAGTTTGCTGAAGCATCACAGTAAGTATTAAGGCTAAGACTTTTCTTGTTTTCTTGAAGAAATCAAACAAGAGCATGACTGAACTCTCTACCACTTGACTGATAAATTTTTAATAAAATGCTTTCCACTGACCAAGAATACAAAATTGAGGAACGCGATCACATCTTTCAATCAACTTAAAGATGAGAGCTTTTATAATGCATGAGAAAGAGTCAAGGAGTTACTCAGGAGATATCCTCACAATGGTATTCCATTACTCAGGAGTTTTTATAACGTATATAGTTGGAAACCTTTTACAATGGTTTCAACCCAAGCACTAGATTAATGGTGGACGCTTCAACAAATGGGGCCTTACTATCTAAGTCTTATAATGAGGCTTATGAAATTTTGGAAAGAATAGCCAATAATAACTACCAAGCATGCTACAACAAGAGGAACAACAAAAGTCCATAATGTAGACGCCTTGACAACATTGTTAGCCCAATTAACCCCATTAGCAAATATGGTAAAGGCTATAACTACTGCTTCAATAGCTGGGGTTAATTACCCCTGGGTGATATATTTTTTAACAAACTTCAAAAAAGTGAATTTTTATTTTTAAATAGACGATGGGATGACAAACCGTTAAGTTTTCTGTTAACTTTAACGGGAACAATAAATTAATTACTAAATGACATTTTTACCCATAAAATAAATTAAAAAATGATGTTCTTACCCTTATAATAGCTACAAAATGACATTTCTATTCCTAAAATTAGTTACCAAATATATTTTGCCCCTAAACAATTATTTTTTTATTTTTTTATTTTTTAAATAGAAAAATTATAAAAAATTACATCTAAGTGCAATTAATAATTTTTTTGTTTGAATCAAATTTTGCCGCTAAACTTAATAGGAAAATTTTCTTTGATTCAACGAGAATTTTTTTTAAATTGTATGATTTAACCCCAAAAAAATGCTTGTTAATTGCACTTAGATGCAATTTTTTATATTTTTATTTAAAAATAAAAAATAATTAAGTAGGGGCAAAATATATTTCGTAACTAATTTTAGGGATGAAAATGTTATTTTGTAGCTATTATACAAGCAAAAAAGTCATTTTTTTAATTAATTCTAAGGGCCAAAGCATCATTTAGTAATTAATTTATTGTTCCTGTAATGTTAATGGAAAACTCAACAGTTGTCACCCATCGCCTATTTTTAAAAAATGTTTCACCTTTTTTAAGTTTGTCAAAAAATATGTCACCTAGAGGTAATTAACCCCAACAACTGTTAAACAGATTACTGAAGTTTCTTATGTTTGTTGTAGAGAAGGGCATTTATTTGGCAATTGTCTTGGAAATCCAGCTTTAGTGAACTTTATGGGCAACTTTAACAGACAGAACCAGAACAATCCTTATTTTAACACTTACAACCTTGGATGGAGACAACACTCGAATTTCTCATAGAGCAATCAAAATCAACATGCTGTAGCAGTCAATGGATAACACAAACCTACTCAACCACTTGGATTTCACTAGCAAAATAAAGGGCAAAGAAACACCAACAATGATCAACTCAGTTCTTTCGAAGCTTTGATTAAGGAGTATATTGTGAAGAATGAAGCAGTTATCCAAAGCCAAGTAGTATCCTTAAGAAATCTATAAAATCATATTGGACAGTTTGCTACAGAATTTAGCAATAAATCTCAAGGTAGTTTACCCAGCAGCACAGGGGACCCTAGAAGAGAAGGAAAAAAACATTGTGAAACTAACTAAGCAACCCAAAAGGGGGTGAATTAGGTTTCTAAAAATTTATGTAATTAAAACATAATACAATTTATACAAAGCAACCAAATTCGAAATAAACAAATTAATGTGCAATGAAAAATAAAGAGATAGGGTAAAAGAGAGCAAACACACAATTTTTACGTGGTTCGGCCAATCGTGCCTACGTCCACGCCTCCAAACTCACCGGCCTTGAGAATTTCATTAAGCGAGCCTCCAAGGCTTCAACAACTCTTACAATTGACTTTTAAGGTATCAATAGACTTTTACAACAAGAGATTATCTCCAATCTCTTAACCTAAGTATATCCCAACACTTACAATCACTCAGAAAAAAAAAGATTACAAATGAATTTTCTCTCCCAATCTCTTAACCTAAGTATATCCCAACACTTACAATCACTCAAAAAAAAAAGATTACAAATGAATTTTCTCTCATACAATGTATATGGTTACAAATGGAAGCTCCAAGTGTGAATCAATGAAACAAAAATAATTTTAAAACTCAATAATGGTTGTATAATTAGTAATAAGCTCAATAATTACTATTGGATCTGATTTTGTTTGAATTTGATTGAGTTATTTTATAGTTGGATCGAAAATTAGCTATTGTTGGGTTTCTGAGAATAATCGGATCGACATTAACTGTTGTCAGTTCACTGTTTTGACTTGTCCAAATAACCGTTACGTTGAGATTTTTAAATAATTGGTTAACCGTTTAGAATTATCGATTACCCGTTTATTTTTAGAAACTTGAAAAAAATTTAGCTAACCGTTCGTGCTAAACGGTTCACGGTTACCATCCAATTCCTCTTCAGAAATTATCAACTGACCATTTTTAATAAACAGTTCACCGTTATTTTCCAGAATCAGCATTCAAACAACCTTTTGTAGAAAATGATTTTTTTGATTAAAATTAACGGTTATCCAAATTCTTAAGCATGTCTAAAATATTATACGACTTTAAGAGTTTGTTTAATATTAATAGCTCCAACATTTTTAATAAAAAAAACATATAAGGTTTGTTATCATCAAAATCAATACTATAAGATCATTTTTGTCAACACATTGAAAAGTGATTAGCTTAAGGGCTGGAAAGGATATTCATATTCTTGTTGGTGTACCAAAAAGAAGAGTTGAACCCGTTTCAATTCAAGAGGAAACTCAAGTTGAAGAGGAGCCATAACATTCCAGCCCACTAGTGTGAACAACCAAGCTACAACATCTACAGAAAATGATGATCCAGCACCTGTTAGTGAAGATATTACAGCACCATCCACATTAGTCCAGAACATGGCAAAAGAGAAGCAGTTTGTATAGCCTGCCACAGCATAGCAGTTTAGGCACCCACTACCCTTTCCACAAAGATTCCAAAAGCAAAAGTAAGATAAGCAATTCAGCAAATTCTTGGAAGTGCTAAAGCAGTTATATATTAGTATACCTTTTATGGAAGCTCTGAAACAAATACCAAATTGTATGAAGTTCTTAGAAGATATTCAGGCAAAGAAAAGAAGGCTTGGAGAGTTTAAAACAATTGCTCTAACACAAGAATGTAGCCCTATGCTTTTGAACAAATTCCCTCAAAAGTTAAAGAATCCAGAGAGCTTTACAATCTTATGCTCCATAAGAACTAAATACAGTGATAAGACACTTTAAAATCTGGGGGCTAGCATCAATCTCATGCCCATGCAGTGTTCAAGCAATTGGGAGTTAGAGAAATAAGACCATCAACAACGACTTTACAACTAGCTAATAGATTTCACACTTATCTAGAAGGCAAGATTGAAAATATATTAGTAAAGGTAGATAAATTTATTTTTCTAGTGGATTTCATAGTGTTGGATTTTGAGGTAGACAAAGAAGTACCAATTATTTTAGGAAGACCCTTTTTAGCCACTAAAAAGACTTTAATTGATGTGAAAAAGAGGAGATTCGTCACTCAAGAAAAAAACAACAGATAAAATTAACAAGAAAATATAGATGAAACCTAGAACGCATAATGCTATATCTAATTTTAGCATAGTAATTGGTCACTTTTAGGTTGCATGAGGTATAAGATATCCAACAGGCGACAGCTGAGGATGCATGAGGGATTATGCCAAGTGTTGTAGCAAATGCTGTAGAACCAAAATCTTATTTAAAAAAATAGTCAATACAATTAAGTGAGTTTAATCACTCAACAACTCTATTCCCATTGAGTTTGTCCTTGTTTTTCATGTGAGAAATTTCCTTATTGCATTTTTATTTTAATTAGTTTATTAGTTTCATTAACTATCTTACTTTAATTTAGAATAAAGTTGCTCTATTAAGATTGTTGTAGCAAATCTGATAACATCAATCCTATGGAGATGATATGAGTACTCATTAGTATATTACTTGTTGCAAACACTTGCACATTGACACCTATAGCAATATAAATCTTCCCAACAACAATGAAAGTCATTTTCTTGATTGCATTGCTCTTGTGGAGGCTTTTTGTCTCTTATCTTGCTGTTAATCCTGCATGTCCCATCTTTAACACTACTACTCAATGTAACTAGAAAAATAATACATAGAAAAAGGAATGGTTCAATTTTCATTAATTGTAAACACTCTTGGATATTAATGTTTGTCAATCATTGTGGAACGCTTCAATGGAATAAAATGGTATTTATAGGATATATTGACTAAAGCTAACAATTTTGAGGTCTTTGCCCATTTGAAGCAATGTTAAAATAACATAATGGAGGTGTTGATATAGGAATTAATGATACCCCCTTGAGGGAAAGTAAAGTCTCTAAAAGAGGAAATCAGGTCCTTGGAAAGTAAGGATGGATGGTGGCATGTGGAAAATGGGTAAGGAAGTTGTTACAAAGCCACTACACCCACAACACCCCCCAAAAATAGGGAGACAACACTCATTCCAAGAAATATGCCCCATTTTCTTCTCAATCAAGGTATTTTTAAAGGATAAATCACTAAGAAAAAGGTATGGACACTTTACTGATCTAAGACTACTTAGTTCAACTAAAAAAGGTATAGCCCCATTTCACATTTTCTTTGTTTGTTATAGTGTGTGCATGTTGCCTCCATCTGTTACACTTGGTCTGATCCTAGGCAGAAAAAAATCTAACGTCTACAGGTGGCGTTAGATGGAGGGCTTCTGCCAACAAAGTTTTGAATCAGTCATGATATAATCACAAATACTATAATCACAGAAAGAAAAATCGACTGAAAAATAATAGCCCGGAAGAAAAAAAGTTGCCTTCACCACTACTAAACTAGAAGGATCATGCTAAGTTCCAAGTTGAAAGCCACATTCTAGCCTGATGAAATGTGAGTGGGAGAGTCGATTTAATGAAATGGGAATAAAAATAGAGCAATGGTTGCAGAAAATAGAAGACAAAATCAAGTGGCAAATCTCAACTCCATTTCAAGCACACTAGAGTGACTACAAGAAAAGAGATTCAAAACCGGATGAGACGACAAAGCTAGATAAAGCCACTACAAATCAGACACAGCCAGAAGAAGGCCACACAGAGATGCGAATTGCTGAACCTGGTTCCGTGAGACATGAAGAATGCATTGATGAAGTCAAGGTCAAAATTGAAGAATTAGAATGGAAAGTTGAGCTATGGAAAATGAGAGCCCAAATTCGAGGAATGATAAATAATATTTGTAAAGGAGCTGAAGATTAGGAGAGAATAAATGTCATAGAACTGCCATTTACAAATGAAATCATGGAAACGCCATTGCCCCCAAAGTTCAAGTTGCCTTAAATATGGGTATATAGTGGTCGGGGGGACCTAATTGATCAATTGGAATCATACAGATCATGGATGAAACTGTAGAGAGCTTTGAAGGCAATTATGTCCAAAGCCTTTTCACTCACCTTGATACGTGTTGGGTGATTTCTATTGCTAAAGGTATCAATGTGCAAGTGTATAAAACAAAAAATATATTGATGAGTATTCAGATCGTCTCCTCAGGGATTGACGTTATTAGATTTAATTATAAAACATGAGGTGAGTTAATAAAGGAAACAGAAGGTTTTATTTCCCTGGTTGAAAGATCTAGAGATTTAAAGTGCTTGTCAGTTCTCACGGGTTATTTCTCTCCTAACCATGTTGTTGAGTGCTAGAAAGTGTATATTCATAAAAGAGAAAATCGCCATTTTACACTTCAAGTCTCACTAACATTCCTACTTTTATGTATTTAAATTCCTTGTGATTTAATTGTGTGTTTTTTTTAATAATGAGAAAATATCCACCGTCCACTCGTTTTTTCTAACTTTTTCAAAAATACACAATTCTTTTTTTTTTTACTGGAATTCACCTAAAGTTACATTTTGTTTCACTTTTCTACTTTCGTTTGGAATCCGTTAAGAAAACTAACGGAAACTTAAAAAAATGACAATTTTACCCCCAAAACGAAAATTACAATTTCAACCTAAAAAATACCAAAAATAATTAGATTTAATGATTAATATCATTATTTGTACGTTAATGAAGTATAAAAAAATCTTAACTACTAGAGATTATAACTCAATAAATAATAAAACTCTACTTATCTTAAATTCAATTAATGGTTTGTGAGATTTAGCTATTTTTAATACTACTGTTACAATTTAGCATTCTAATTACAAACATATTTAAAAAAAAACCCATATTTGATGGTTGTGGAATTAATTTCTTTATTGACTGATGGAGAAAATATTTAGATTTAATCTGATTATTTTTTGTAATTTTTAGGGTGAAATTATTATTTTCATTTTTGGGGTAAAATGGTCATTTTTTTAAGTTTTCGTTAGTGTTCTTTGAAATACAAATGTGCAACTCAAGAGGGGGGGTGAATTGGATTTTTAAAATCTATCCTAACAAATCCACACAACAAGCAATCTAATGTCTTAACAATAATTGAAAACAATAAGTTCAATAATAGCACAATAATTAAAGAGTAAGGGAGAAGAGAAACAAACACACGAATTTTTACGTGGTTCGGCAATCCCCGCCTACGTCCACGCCTCCAAGCGATCCAAGCTCGAGGATTTCACTATCCAAGCCTTTCCAAGGCTTCAACAATTACAATTGACTTCGAGGTGTCAATAAACCTTTACAACAAAGAGATTATCTCCCAATCTCTTCACTCAAGTGTCTCACACACTCAAATTCTCACAAATGAGATGAACAAATGATGATTACAATGAAACTCACTCAATGAGTAGATATACAATGATGAAGAACAAGAAAAGATTCAATGTTTGTATTTCGCAAGTTTGAACACTCAAGATATCACGTGTGCCTTTTGTTTTTGCTTGTTGGAGAGCTTCAAAATGAGTTGGATTTGAGTTCTTATAGCTTGAGCTCGAAAACTAGCCGTTACTCACATTCTGGGCTATCCGGTTTGCCGTTTAATGGAATCCGGTAAGCCGGATTTATGTTACCGTTAAGGCAAAATTTAGAATTTTGCCTAACCGGCTTGCCGGATTCGGAATCCGGTAAGCCGTTTTCGTTCTGGTGCTTACTGCCCGAATTCGGCCTGCCGTTTATCAGTATCCGGTAAGCCGCTTGCTACAGTAACTGCTACAGTAAAACATTTCCCGAAATTTACAGTTTGACCCCAAAACTTTATAAAACTGTACTACGGCCCAAAACGTTATGAAACTTTGCAAATAGGTCCAATTTCAGAATTTTTAAGTAATGCTTCGTTAATCCCAAAACTTTCTGAAATTATGACTTTGCCCAAACTTTGTGAAATTATATAATGACCCCAAAAATATTTAAATAATTTCAAATAAGTCCAAATCCGAAAACTTTAAAAACATTATCAAAGCTTTTAAAATACATGTGGTTTGTTATCATCAAAATCAATATTTATAGCCATATAGGCTAACAATTTCCCCCTTTTTGATGATGACAAAGCACATTCAAAACTTTAATTTTGTTATGAAAGAGCTCCCCCTTAATCAATGCAAGTTAAAAAATGATTTGAAAATAGTTTAATAAAAAAAATTAATAAAAAACTCCCCCTGCATATATGCTCCCCCTAGATACATGCATATTTTCATAACACATATTAAATCATTCTCCCCCTTCATCATCAAAAAGAATAAAGACTCCCCCTATCAATCATCAAAATCACAACATAAGAAAATCCATATAAAATCCATATAATCCATAATGATCAAGCAACACAAAATCCATAACATCAACATAGATAGTCATAACAAGTCCATACAATCCAAAAAAAAATACATAAACCGAAGAGCATAACAACCATCCATAGAATCGAAAATAAAAGAACACACAATGCAGTAAATAAAATGTAGGTGTGGCCAAGTACAAGCACAAAATACTACTCAGGTGGTGAGGATGGAGGTGATGGAGGTGGAAACGGATATGGAATGCCGAAGTGCTCGAAGAGGAGGCGCTGTCCATGAATGAGCTGCTGCTGCAGCTGCCGCTGCTGCTGCTGCTCCTGCTGAAGCTCAGTCTGCCTCACCGAAAGTGTCCGAACCTCATCCATAAGCTGCTGAAGAGTGACATCTCCAGAGGTAGGAGGCCGTGGAGGTGATGAAGCGGATGCAGATGCACTAGGAGCCGAAGCAACCATAGAAGAAACTCGGCGTCTACGCTGCCCTCGAAATGATAGTGAGAATACTGGAAGCTGATCAGCGGGAATCACGGCATTAAGTGGCCGATCATCACTTGGGGCTAGAAAGGTAAACTTGTTATCGCTGTATTTGACCCAAGTGTCATCCTTCCACTCAAAGCCTAACCCAACAATAACCTCATCCCCAATACCCTTGGATGGCCTACAAGAAGGTTCTAGAATCGGCACTTCAAAGAATTTAAGAATACGAGTAATGAAGTGACCATAAGGAAGAGAGCGGGTAATCAAGGCTGGAATGCTCAACATGGTGCGAACAATGGAATAGCCCAAGTCAACCGGGCGACCTCTAAGAATACAGTCAATCATGGCGACATCCATGTGAGACACCTCATCCAAATGTCCTGATCTAGGAAGTACAATGGACTGGATGATACGAAGCAAAAAATGAGTTTGAAGACAAAGACACTGAGTACGGAAATGAATGGTACAGTCTTCAACAGAAAGATCATTACGCCGACAAATATTACGAACGGCATCGACATGAACATAATCATCAATTTCAGGAGGTTTCCTAAGAGAAAAAATGTCCAAGCCATCATCGGAAGATCCTAGGATGTTGTTCAAATCCGAATCATCAAATTCAATCAAAACTCCTCCAACTTTGGTGATTACTCGATTCTCTTTCTCCGCGGAACAATCCATATTCGAGTAAAATACTTTCACCAAGTCGGGATACACATTCTCCTCAATCAACAATGCATCAATCCAACCAACATCTCCCAACAATTGAAATAAAGTTCTATGACTAATCTGGAGAGAATGTAAAACAGCCGGTAAAACAAAGAAAGTGTTGAGTACCTCACGAGTCCGAAAGCTTTGATGAAACCTTTTGATCAAGTGTTGCGTGTTCTGAAAGTGAATGGACTCAAAGGTGGGTTGATTGGAGGTGCCCCTTGCTTCCCGTGGCCGTGTGGATGGTTGAACCGGTTCCTTGCCTTTTCTCCGAACCGGCCGAGAGCTTGACATATTGATTTTGATTGATTTGAAGATAAAAACACCAAAGAGAATGAAGAAGATGAAGATTGGAGGTGATTTGGTGAAACAAATTTGATCAAAAACGGCTTGAGAGTGAGAAATCTAGAGAGAGAAAATTCGGCTCAAAACCTAGGTTGGAATTGGGATCTAAGGATTTAGATGTTGAAAACGGGTTTCAAGGATGGTTTTACGATCTTAGAGAGATGGGGAATGATTTTATTGATTCAATTTGATGTAAAAATGGAAGAAAAAGAAGGATTTTGGAGTGAGAAAGAGAGAAAATAGAAACGGTTTTTAGAGAGATAATGGAAACGGATTGCCGAAACTTAGGAGAGGATGAATAGTGTTTAAAGAGCTCAAATTCGGTTTACCGGATTTTCTAACCGGCAAGCCGGTTTGTGGACAGATTTGAACAAAGCCGAAAGCGGCTTTCCGAAAAACAAATCCGGAAATCCGGAAACGAACCGAGAGTAGAAAGAAGCAATTCGGCTTGCCGGTTGTGGATAACCGGTAGGCCGGTTGTGAACCCGAGAACAGCCTTCTTCAGCAAATTTAAAAGGCACGAATCCGGCTTGCCGGATTTCCTAACCGGCAGGCCGGTTAGTATGCAGAAAAGGAGAAAGCCGAAACCGGCTTTCCGAAATTGAAATCCGGTAAACCGGATATGGACCGAGAGATGCAAGAGGCAATTCGGCTTGCCGGTTTCCTTAACCGGCTGGCCGGTTTCGAGAGCCTCCAAAAATAATCGGTTTTCCGGATGTCTTGAACCGGAAATCCGGTTTTGCTCCAGCAAAGCATGCATGCGAATTCGGTTTTCCGATTATTGATAACCGGTTGACCGGTTATGAGGCAGTAAATATCCTTCCAAATTCGGTTTTCCGGATTGAAAATCCGGTCATCCGAATGTTGTCCAGAGACCAACCAAAGCTAATCCGGTTTTCCGGATTGAAAATCCGGTTTTCCGGAATTTGTCCCGAGAGGGATCAATAAGGAGAAATAATTTTCCGGAAGAATGAAAAGGGAAAAATGCTAGCTTTTGTACTTGTATTACACACCATTTTATTTCCGGCTTTAAAAATTGATTAATTTTAAATCATTTCAAGATTTAAAACTTTTCAATAAGCCATCTAATGCATGTAATATAAAATCATAAAATCATAAATTTACAAGCACATCAAGTTATCTAATTCATGTAGCATAAAACCATATGATAACAATCATATCAAGCCATGAATTAAAACATGAATTAAGATTCAACATTCATCATTCCAAGCTCATGCCTAATCTTTATAAAATGCTCTTCGCTAAGAGGTTTTGTAAAGATATCCGCAAGTTGATTTTCAGTGGAAACAAATTTAATTACAACATCCCCTTTTTGAACATGATCTCTAAGGAAATGATGTCTAATCTCTATATGCTTAGTCCTAGAATGTTGAATGGGATTCTTGGAAAGATTTATAGCACTAGTATTGTCACATAAGATAGGAATTTGATCAAGTATAATGCCATAGTCTCTAAGGGTTTGTTTCATCCAAAGAATTTGTGCACAACAACTACCTGCGGCAATATATTCTGCCTCGGTGGTTGAAAGCGCAACTGAGTTTTGTTTCTTACTAAACCAAGAGACAAGAGAATGACCTAGGAAGTGACATGTTCCACTAGTACTTTTTCTATCAACCTTATACCCAGCAAAATCAGCATCCGAATAACAAGTTAAATCAATATGAGTTCCTCTAGGATACCAAAGGCCAAGATTAATAGTGCCAATTAAATACCGAAAAATGCGTTTGACAGCAAGCATGTGAGACTCTTTAGGACAAGATTGAAATCTAGCACACAAGCAAACACTAAACATAATATCAGGCCTACTAGCAGTCAAGTAGAGTAAGGATCCGATCATACCTCGATAAGTCTTGATATCAACTTCCTTACCTTTCTCATCTTTGTCCAGCTTGATGGTAGTGCTCATAGGAGTGCTTTTTGCCGTTCCATTTTCATAGCCAAATCTTTTGAGTAGATCTTTCACGTACTTGGCTTGGTTTATGAAAATTCCTTCCTCGTTTTGTTTGATTTGAAGACCAAGGAAGTACTTCAACTCTCCCATCATACTCATCTCAAACTCTTGGCTCATACATGATGAAAAATCTTTACACAACAACTCATTAGTAGAACCAAAGATAATATCATCAACATATATTTGAACAATAAGTATGTCTTGGTTCTTATGCTTAACAAAAAGAGTTGTGTCCGCTTTTCCCATTGAAAAATCGTTATCCAACAAGAAATTTTTAAGCCTATCATACCAAGCTCTAGGTGCTTGTTTTAAACCATACAAAGCCTTGGATAACTTATACACATGATCTGGAAATTTTTCATTTTCAAAACCAGGAGGTTGTTTCACATAAACTTCCTCCATAATGTATCCATTTAAGAAAGCACTCTTGACATCCATTTGATACAAAATAAAATCCTTATGACATGCATATGCTAACAACATCCTAATGGATTCTAATCTTGCTACAGGTGCAAAAGTTTCATCAAAATCAATTCCTTCTTCTTGGTTGTAACCTTGAGCCACTAATCTAGCTTTATTTCTTACAACCACACCGGATTCATCCATTTTGTTTCTAAATACCCATTTAGTACCTATAATGGATTGATGTTCCGGATTAGGAACTAACTCCCACACATTATTTCTCTCAAATTGATTCAACTCCTCTTGCATTGCCATAATCCAAGATTCATCATTTTCCGCATCCGCAAAGGATTTTGGCTCAATTTGAGAAATAAATGCAGCATGCTCACATGTGTTTCTAAGAGATGATCTAGTGGTAACACCTCGTGAGGGATCTCCTAAAATTACATCCTTAGGATGAGAGGACACATACCTCCACTCCTTGGGGAGTGTTTGTGAAGTACCTTCATTTTGCTCTGCATTTGTTTCTTCATGATGTTCCTCTTGAATTCCAGGTGGTGTGTCTTCTTGGTTGCCATTTGATGCTTCTTCTTGTTGTTCTTCTTCTGCATTATCATCAACAACAACTTTCTCCGTAGAGGAGGGGTTAGACTCATCAAATGTAACATGCATAGATTCTTCCACAACTAAAGTTCTTTTATTATAAACTCTATAAGCTTTGCTTGAATTTGAATAACCAAGAAAGATACCAACATCAGATTTTGGATCAAATTTACCAAGATTATCTTTTGTGTTTAAAACAAAACATTTGCATCCAAAAACTTTAAAATAACCAATGTTGGGTTTTCTATCTTTCCAAAGCTCATATGGAGTTTTATTGAGATTAGGTCTAATCAACACCCGATTTAAAACATAACAAGCGGTGTTGACGGCTTCGGCCCAAAAATACTTAGGCAAAGAATTTTCATTCAACATGGTCCTAGCCATTTCTTGAATAGACCTATTCTTTCTCTCTACTACTCCATTTTGTTGTGGAGTCCTAGGTGATGAAAATTGATGTTCAATGCCAAGGTCATTACAGAAATTTTCAAATGCATGATTTTCAAATTCTCCACCATGATCACTTCTAATACAAGTGATGGAGTAACCTTTTTCATTTTGAACCTTTTTACAGAAAATTCGAAATGCATCAATGGCATCATCCTTATTAGCTAAGAACAATACCCATGTGTATCTCGAATAATCATCCACAATTACACATGCATAAAACTTACCACTTAAACTAGCATGTCTAGAAGGTCCAAATAAATCTATATGAAGCAATTGAAGTGGTTTTGAAGTGGAAACATGATTTTTGCTTTTGAATGAAGTTTTGATTTGTTTTCCAAATTGGCATGCTTCACAAGTTCTATCTTTTTGAAAATTGATTTTTGGAAGACCTTTTACTAAATCATTTTTCACGATTTTTGAAATCAAATCCATGCTTGCATGACCTAATCTTCTATGCCATAACCAACCATCATCATGCAATGCGGAAAGACATTTCTCATTTGTTGATGCACAATCTATATTAATGGTATAGACATTAACACATCTATTTCCTACAAACAAGACTTTCCCATCACATGCATTCTCAATAACACACTTTGATTCATCAAAGATAACTCTATACCCTTTATCACATAATTGACTAATACTAAGCAAATTGTGTTTCAAGTTTTCAACCAAACACACATTTTCAATGAGAGTAGAGGATACATTACCGACATTTCCAATCCCAATGATTTTTCCTTTTGAATTATCCCCAAACGAAACATCTCCGCCATTTTCGATCTTGGTAAAGCTTGAAAACCAAGAATAATTCCCTGTCATGTGTCTTGAACAGCCACTGTCCAAGTACCACTTATTCTTCTTCTTCTTTGAGCCCTGTAGAGAAAATCTCAAGCTTTAGGTACCCAAACCTTTTTGGGTCCTTGAGAGTTAGCAATGGTTCCTTTCGGAACCCAAACACATTTCATACCATAATATGCATTTCTCTTCACTGCACATCTATTTTTCATATGGCCATCTTGATTGCAATAATGACATACAATTTTATTGTTAATAGATGTATTCTTCACAAAATAATTCTTGTAAAATTTTTGTTTCAAATTCGGTTTATAACCTATGCCACTTTTGTCAAACACACATTTTTGTGAGTTTAGCAAATTGTCCAACATCTTTTGCCCATTTGTAAATTTTAGCACAATTTCATTTAATTCATTACTCTTCTTTCTAAGCATTTCATTCTCATTTTTCAAGTCATTCATGTGTGACTCTAAGTGCTCATGTGAAGTGCTAGAGTTCTCAAATAATGCAATACTATCATGTAATGTTTTGTTTTCTAATTCTAGGCATGTAATCTTTGCACTAAATGAATCATTTTCATTCTTAAGCTCTATCATCTTCTTTTTAAGACTTATATTCTTTTTACCAATCTTCATTAGCTCATCATGCAAATCATTAAAAGCATCATGCAATTCATCATATGTAGGAAGAACACTTACCTCATCAAGTTCATCACATGATTCTTCCCCAATGGCCATGAGAGCTAAGTTTGTCATTTCTTGTTGCTCATCATCGTCACTTGTTTCCTCATCACTATCATCCCATGTAGCCACCATAGCCTTCTTCTTGAATTTGTTGAGAAGAGGACATTCCGGTCGTATGTGTCCGGGCTTCTTGCATTCATAACAAGTGATTGGCTCCTTCTTCTCCTTCTTATTCTTGTAGCCTCTGAACTTTCTCTGCTCATTATTCTTCTTGTAAAATTTTCTGAATCTTCTAGCTAACATAGCCAGCTCCTCATCATCCATTTCGCTTTCCTCATCACTCTCACGTTTTGAAGCCTTGAGAGCAATGTTCTTCTTCTTTTCCTCATGCCCTTTTTCAGCTGCCAAATCTTCTTCATATGAAATAAGAGAGCCAATTAAATCATCAATAGGTAACACATTTAAATCCTTGGCTTCCTCAATGGCAGTCCTTTTTGGTCTCCATTCCTTAGGTAGAGACCTAATGATTTTCTTGACTTTTTCGCTATTTGAAAAAGTCTTTCCTAGGGCTCCTAGAGTGTTCACTATGTCCGTGAATCTAGTATACATAGAGTACACATTTTCATTTTGTTCCATTTGGAACAATTCATATTGTCGAGTGTACCTACTTATTTTAGATTCTTTCACTTGGTTTGTGCCTTCATAGACAACTTCAAGTTTGTGCCAAATCTCATTAGCACTTTCGCAACTAGACACTCTATGAAACTCTTTCTTATCTAGTGCACAAAATAAGGCATTCATGGCCTTGGAATTTAGAGAAGCTTTTCTCTTTTCAAATTCATTCCAATCCCGTGAAGGTTTTGGAATATCTTCTCCGACTTCATTTTTAGTCAAAGGCATGAAAGGACCATCATTAACGATTTCCCAAATCTCATAATCTAAGGCTTGCAAGTAAATTCTCATCCTAGTTTTCCAATATGGGTAATCGTTTCCATCAAAGTAAGGTGGTCTAGAGGTGGACTGCCCTTCCCTAAATGTGGAATCATTTTGAGTTGCCATTGATCTTTAGCTCTAGATGGTTAAATCTAAATAAGAGCACCTCGCTCTGATACCAATTGAAATACAAATGTGCAACTCAAGAGGGGGGGTGAATTGTATTTTTAAAATCTATCCTAACAAATCCACACAACAAGCAATCTAATGTCTTAACAATAATTGAAAACAATAAGTTCAATAATAGCACAATAATTAAAGAGTAAGGGAGAAGAGAAACAAACACACGAATTTTTACGTGGTTCGGCAATCCCCGCCTACGTCCACGCCTCCAAGCGATCCAAGCTCGAGGATTTCACTATCCAAGCCTTTCCAAGGCTTCAACAATTACAATTGACTTCGAGGTGTCAATAAACCTTTACAACAAAGAGATTATCTCCCAATCTCTTCACTCAAGTGTCTCACACACTCAAATTCTCACAAATGAGATGAACAAATGATTATTACAATGAAACTCACTCAATGAGTAGATATACAATGATGAAGAACAAGAAAAGATTCAATGTTTGTATTTCGCAAATTTGAACACTCAAGATATCACGTGTGCCTTTTGTTTTTGCTTGTTGGAGAGCTTCAAAATGAGTTGGATTTGAGTTCTTATAGCTTGAGCTCGAAAACTAGCCGTTACTCACATTCTGGGCTATCCGGTTTGCCGTTTAATGGAATCCGGTAAGCCGGATTTATGTTACCGTTAAGGCAAAATTCAAAATTTTGCCTAACCGGCTTGCCGGATTCGGAATCCGGTAAGCCGTTTTCGTTCTGGTGCTTACTGCCCGAATTCGGCCTGCCGTTTATCAGTATCCGGTAAGCCGCTTGCTACAGTAACTGCTACAGTAAAACATTTCCCGAAATTTACAGTTTGACCCCAACACTTTATAAAACTGTACTACGGCCCAAAACGTTATGAAACTTTGCAAATAGGTCCAATTTCAGAATTTTTAAGTAATGCTTCGTTAATCCCAAAACTTTATGAAATTATGACTTTGCCCAAACTTTGTGAAATTATATAATGACCCCAAAAACATTTAAATAATTTCAAATAAGTCCAAATCCGAAAACTTTAAAAACATTATGAAAGCTTTTAAAATACATGTGGTTTGTTATCATCAAAATCAATATTTATAGCCATATAGGCTAACATTCTTAACGGATTCCAAACAGAAGTGGAAAAGTGAAACAAAATGTAACTTTAGGTGGATTCCAGTAAAAAAACAAATAGAATTGTGTATTTTTAAAAAAGTTGGAAAAAACGGGTGGACAGTGGATATGTTCCCTTTAATAATTAAGCATTTTATGTATTTTAAGGGCATCATGGCCATTTCACAATGAACGAGAGATCAGATAGCAAAACACACAGCAATTCTAAACTCAGGACAATCGAAAACTTCAAGAGAAGCATAAAAGAATAAACGACACTATTCATATGTACGGTACTGTTCACGGTATTATTCATGCTGCTGTTTACGACATTGTTCACAAATACGGTATGATGACATAGTATTGACCTATGAACTAACTAATGATGCGACAGTATTCGATTGGACAAATAATGTGGCATTGACTGCTTATGTGGCGTTGGCTAATGATTTGGCATTGATCGATGATATGACACGATCCTATTGGACTAAAATGATTATGTGGAGTTGACTGGTCACGTGGCAGTATGTTAGTGGACCGAAAAACATGCGTACGATACATGCATATACACGAAATGACAGCCTAAATGATGTGTTGTATCCAATCAGAACTTGCCACGTGGCGCAATCTTAAGCGTCTAAATTATTTTAATCTAATGGCTATGTTTTACTCATTGTATTTATAAATAGGGGGCTCGCCCCTAATTTGGAACCCCTGAATCCATTGTTGAGCTCTATTTTCTACGTATTTTAATAAATTTCTATTTTACCCCTAGTTCAATTATGAGTAGCTAATTTTCTTTCAAGCTTGGGTTGAAAGTGAAATCTCAACATGTTCCATGGGCTTAATTTGGTAAATTTATTTTCTCTTCCCATCCGATTAATGTGGATGTTTTGAGTTTTTGTTAACAGATAGTAATAATCTTGTCTAAAAATTGCACTGATATAACCGTCTTCCTAGTGCAAAGTTAGTACTATTTGGTACGATAAGCACTTAACACCATATTTATTTAAGTGAGGTTCATGAGGAGTGGAAACCCCCCTCATGATTTGATTGGCACTAATAAGGAATATTAAGCTCATGGTGCATGTTGAATGCATATCTAGAGACCCAAGCACTTTATTTCAATAGTTTTCACTTAAATTTATTCCCGCCATTCTAATTTAAATTTTAGGATATTCTAAATCACTTTCATCACAAATCCAACATCGCACTTAGAAAATTAACTCTACACGCAATTAAAATCAATCTACTCGTGGGATCGACACTCGTCACCGTTGATATATTATATAATAGATTCGTGCACTTGCGAGTTCAATAAAATTTGCACAACAAGTTTTTGGCGTTGTTACCGGGGAGGTAAGTTATTTTAATTCATAGAATTAATTTTCATAAATAATATTTTTTGTTTTCTTGTAATTTTTTTCTTATTTTTTTTAAAAAAAAAGAAAGTGAATCTGCATTTTGAGGTAAATATTTCTTTCCTTTTTCTTTTCTTTAAATTTCTGTAATTTAATTTTCATGTTATTTTTCTTTTTATTTTTTCGTTTATCTTGTTAATTTGGCCGGTTCTACCGCCTATTAATTTATTTTAATTAATTATTTCACTTTTTTTTTATATATTACTTGAGTGTGTTTTCATAGTAAGGTTGTAACAATGTGATAAGGATAGTATCATAATTTCTCCTTCTTCTTTGTTTTTATTATTTTTGTTCTCATTTTTTTTTGTATTCTTTGCATGCATCATTGAAGGTCCCAATTACCTAATTTTGAGCCTATAGACTTTGAACTGGAAAAAACTCTTCGCACACACAAACACGTTATAATTAAAGATAAAATTGAAGTGGATTTGCAACAACAACCATCACCACAAGAGAGGCCATTTAAGGACTACATGAGTCCCTTAGCTAACTTGAGCACATCATGCATAAGATAGCCAAATGTAGCTGCTAGGAGTTAAAACCTAGTGTGATAAATTGTCTCCCAACATTTTATGACCTAGAAAATGAAGACCCATATAATCATCTGAATGATTTTCATATTGTTTGTCAAACTTTTAAATATGAGAATTTTTTAGATAATAATATTAAACTTAGACTATTCTTTTTTTTTAAAGGATAGAGCTTGTTCATGGTTCAATACATTGCATGCTAATGGCATTACATCATGGGCATAAATGGTAACAAAATTTTTGAATAAATATTTTCAGAGCATAAAACCAGTGCTATTCGCAGGGAAATTTCAGAGATTACCCATAAAGAAGACGAGTAGTTTTTCGAACCATGAGAATGATTCAATGGGCTACTCTCAAAGTGTCCACATCATGGGTACGAGAAATAGTACCAATGCCAATACTTTTTGGAGGGATTATTGCCGCATGTGCAAGAATGACGAATGGAAACAAGTGGAGGAGAGTTAATATCAAAAAGTGCATAAGAAATTTGGGATTTCTTCCAGTGATAAACGAGTAATTCCCAACAATGGAGTTGATCACTCAGAAATATTAAAGAATTAACAGAGAGAATGAGGTTTACATTGGCGAGTCAAGTTCAGAAATTAAATAAGTTAATAAGATGATTGAAGGTCTTTCCCGCCAAATAGCATCATTAACTGCTGCTAAATCAATAGAGCCACATATCCATGACTCATACCCAGATCAAGCCAATGTTATAGGTGTAATGAGAAAGCCATCAAACTACAACCATTACTCTAAAACATATAATCCTGGATAGAAAAACCATCCCAATGTTTTATGGTCTCAAGGGTTCCAACAGAATAGACCAGTAGCTCCAACTCCACTAATGCAACTAATTCCTCAAGTTCCTCAAGCGTCTTAGCCACTATTTGGACCATACAATCAGAACCTGAACTACTCTCAACGCAGACCATGGGAGGATGTATTGCAGAATTTCAAGAATTTTACCCACTCCACGATTGAGCAACAAAATAACACCATTGATGAATTACAAAATAAGATGAGAGTAAACTTCAAACCTCGAAAAGATAGTGGGACAACTTGCCTCTCAATTCAAACCTTGGCAATGATTGTTGAGAAAAGCAAATTCCCAAGTCAACCAATACCTAATCTTAAAGGAGTGCATAAAGTAAGTACCAGTTCACCTCAGTAGCATGGAGAGGTCAAAGCCGTCATGACCTCGCGAAAAGGAAAAGAAGTCGACAACAAAGTGGAGATGCCGGTGACAAAAACAAATAAAATTATACCTGTACATATTGCGGACTCATCAACAAAGGAGAAAGAAAAAACCAACCCATGAGAATACGTTCCTAAAACTCCATTTCCTCAGAGTTTAGCTAAAACTAAGAAGAGAAAATCCACATGTGAGATTCTTGAAATCTTTAAACAGGTAAGTGTTAACATCCCCTTGCTTGACGCTATAAAACAAATGTCATCTTATACTAAGTTCCTTAAAGACCTTTGTACTAAAAAGAGAAACATTCACGTCCAAAAAAATGTATTTTTAACAGAAAACGTTTGTTCTATACTCCAACACAAAATTCCTCTAAAATACAAAGACCCAGGCTCCCCCACTATCTCATGTAGTATAGGGAACCACACAATTGAGAATGCTTTGTTAGACTTAGGAGATAGTGTGAATCTGTTATCGTACTCAGTATTTGTGAAACTTGGACTGGGAGAATTACACCCAACTCCAGTGGTGTTACACCTTGCAGCTCGGTCCATGAAAATACCTGGTGGTATTGTGGAGGACGTGCTTATCTAGGTAGATAAATTTTATTTTCCTATTGATTTCATTGTAATGGACACTAAACCAATCCAAGATTCAAGGAAGCACATCCCCATTATCCTAGGCCGACCTTTCTTGGCAACTACCGATGCTCACATTCAATGTAGGACTAAAAATATGCAGTTGTCCTTTGGCAAAGTGACTAAGTGACTATGGAGCTAAATATCTTCAGCATTGCCAAACAACCTCACAATACAGATGATGGAGTTGTTGATGTGTATTTAATAGAAAAATTAGTTGATAATATTTTTCTTTCAAAGCTTAGTGATGACATTTTACAAAACATGTTTAACTCACTTTGGTTTGGATTTTGACATTAACATATCAGTCGATGAGGTCAACACCTTACTTGATTCAGCACCATCCATGGACACTAATAAATGGAAGCACATCCCCATTATCCTAGGCCGACCTTTCTTGGCAACTACCGATGCTCACATTCAATATAGGACTAAAAATATGCAATTGTCCTTTGGTAAAGTGACTAAGTGACTATGGAGCTAAATATCTTCAGCATTGCCAAACAACCTCATAATACATATGATGGAGTTGTTGATGTGGATTTAATAGAAAAATTAGTTGATAATACTTTTCTTTCAAACCTTAGTGATGACATTTTACAAAACATGTTTAACTCACTTTGGTTTGGATTTTGACATTAACAGATCAGTCGATGAGGTCAACACCTTACTTGATTCAGCACCATCCATGGACACTAATAAATGAAAGTCAAGAGTTGAACAATTAGCACCATCAGAGAAGAAACTTAGCCCATTATCAGAATCACTACCAAAACTCGAGCTCACACTATTACCCAACACTTTGGAATATGCGTTCTTGAGAGAAGAAAACACTCTACCAGTAATCATTTCATTATCCTTCAATGACAAACAAAAAGGTAAGTTGTTGGAAGTTTTAAAAGAGCACAAAGGAGCATTAGGATGGACCATAGCCGACATAAAAAGTATAAACCAATAGACTACATGCATTACATTCACCTTGATAAAAAGGTTAAACCTACCAGGGAAATGTAACGTCGGTTGAACCTTAACATAAAAAAAGTTGTTAGAACTGAAGTCCTTAAACTATTAGACGCAAGTATCATTTAACCTATTTCTGATAGTTCATGGGTCAGTCTTGTGCAAGTTGTCCCAAAAAAAGTCAGGAGTCACAGTAGTTACCAATGCTAATAATGAATTGATACCCATTAGAGTGACTATAGGGTAGTGTGTATGCATTGATTATAGAAAGCTGAATTATGTCACAAGTAAATACCATTTTCCTTTATTATTTATTGATCAAATGCTTGATAGATTAGCAGGTCATGAATTTTATTGCTTTCTAGATGGTTACTCAAGATATAATTAGATTCCCATAGCACTAAAAGATCGAGAGAAGACCATTTTCACTTGCCCTTTTGGCACTTTTGCATATAGGGGGATGTCGTCTGGATTATGTAATGCACCTGCTATATTACAACGATGCATGTTAAAATTCACCCCCTCATGGGATCGACACTCGTCACCATTGATATATTTTATAATAGATTCGTGAACTAGCGAGTTCAATAAAGTTTGCACAATAAAGCCTTGATTTCTTCCTTATTGTAGCAATTGTTTAACCTCTCTGCCACAGTAAAATTATAGTCTTCAATATCATCTAGACTCTTGATAGCATCTAGACTCTTGATAACATCTAGACTCTTGATAGCATCTAGCATATTGAATGTAACCTTACAAAAACTCTTTCAAGAACTTCACATAGTTTGGCATTTGTTCTAAAGCTTCCATAAAATGAATGTTGATATGTAGTTGTTTTAACACTTTCAAGAATTTCTTGAATTACTTGTCTTGTTTTTTCCTTCTAGAATCTTTATGGAAAGGGTGATGGATGCCTAAACTATAGTGGTATAGCAGGTTGTACATACTGCTTTTCTTTTACATTGGTCTGAACTGATGTGGATGGTGTTTTAGCAGCCTCATCAACAGGTGCTGGATAAACATTTTTCTGCGGATTCTATAACTTGGCCTTTTACACCAGTGGGTTGGAAAGTGGAATGTTCTATCCTCTTCAACTTGAGTTTCTTCTTAGGTTGACACAGATTGAACTCTCCTTTTTGGTATACCAATAAGAATATGAATGTCCTTTCCAAAGCCTAAATTAATCACTTTGTATTGCTCTTTTCCTTCCCCTCTTAGATCCTTTGTAATGCTAAATAAACTACCCTGAGGTCTATCGCTTAATGCTATAACAAGCTATCCAATATGATTTTCTAAGTTTCTTAAGGATATAGCTTGAGTTTGGACCACTACTTCATTCTTTATAATATACTCCTTAATCAAATCTTTAAGAGAACTGAGTTGATCATTGTTGGTGTTTCTTTACCCTTGATTTTACTTATGAAATGGAGGTGGTTGAGCGGGCTTATTTTGTCTACTAGATGCTACAACATGTTGATTCTGATTGCTCCGCGAGAAGTTTGGGTGCTATCTCCATCTGGGTGTAAGTGTTTGAGTAAGGATTATTCTGGTTTTATTTATTGAAGTTACCCACATAATTGATCGAGGTTGGATTTCTGAAACAATGGTCAAATAGATGACCTTCTTCGAAATAAACACATGATATCTCAATAATTTAGTTAGCAGTTGCTACAGCAATAGTTATAGCCTTCACTATATTTGTTAATGAGGTTACTTAGGCTAATAATGTTGTCAAAGCATTTACATTATGGACTTCTATTATTCCTCTTGTTATACCTTGTCTGGTAGATGACCATTGGTAGTTATTTCCTAAGCCTCATCGTAGGACTTAGATGACAAAGCCCTGTTGGCTGAAGCATCTACCATCAATCTAATGCTTAAGTTGAGGCCATTAAGACCATTATAGAAATTTTCCAACTGTATACAACAAAGAATACCATGATGAGAACATCTCTTAAGTAACCCCTTGAATCTTTCCAATTTATCATACAAACTTTCATTTTCAAGCTGATGAAAGGATATGATCTCATTCATTAATTTTGCATTCTTGGTTGATAGGAAGTACTTCATCAAAATTTTATCAGCCAAGTTATTCCATGTAGTAATGAAGTTAAGTGGTAGAGAGTTCAACCGTGCTATTTCTCGATCCCTTAAAGAAAATGAAAAAAGTATGAGTTGCAATGCTTCTTGTGATGATCCAGCAATCTTCAAAGCATCGCTTATGTCTAAAAACAGCTTAAGATGAACGTGAGGATCTTCTAATGACAGCTTATTGAATTGCCTACTGTTTGAAGCATCTGAAACATCATTAGTTTGACCTCAAAATTATCATCTTGCACTTCAAATCTAATTATTCCAGGGTTTATGGCTTGATGAGTCAACACTGTATAATCTTTTATAGCTTGAGGAATCACTCACATCCGAAAACAACTTAAGATAAAGGTGAGGATCTTCTAATGACAGCCGGTTGAATTGCCCCACTGTTTAAAGTATCTAAAACATCACTAGTTTGAGCTCGAAATTATCAGCTTACACTTCAAGTCTAACAATTCTAGTGTTTAAGGTTTGAGGAGTCAACATTACATATTCTCTTACGGCTCTATCTCTATCATCTGCCATATGGATAATATTGTTGTTCCTTGGTTGCCCATAAATAATCTGCCTATTTTGACCTTCTTAACCTCTTTGTGCATTGATCGGTTCTATTTCTCCATGAAGGCTCAAATTCCCTATAACTTGCAAATCATCCATGTCTACAACAACTTTTAAATTTCTATGCACTTTTCTCAGTTTCCTTGCAGTTCTTTCCATTTCCAGATTAAACTGGAACTCAACAGGTTTGTATTTGCGCATGCAAGGGTTGCTAGAGCACTTCAGTCAACAAAGTAAACAAATTAAAATAAAACTAAAAATTAGCACCAATTAAAATTGATTTCACAAATCACAATAAACAATCAATCTCCAGCAACAACGCCAAAAAATTGTTGGGTGATTTCTACTGCTAATGGTGTCAACATGTAATGTACACAACAAATAATATACTGATGAGTATTCATATTGTCTCCACAGGGATTGATGTTATCAGAGTTACTACAGCAATCTTAACAGTGCAATTTCAAATTAAATTAAAAGAAAATAACCAATGAAACTAATGCACTAACTAAATTAATATTGCAAATAAACAAAATGCAAGAAAGAAAATTCTCAAGCCTAACACAAGGACAAACTCAATTGGAATAAAATAGTTAAGTGATTAAACTAACTTAATGGCATTGACTGTTTTTCTAATTAAATCTTGTTGCTACAAGATCTACCACAACACTGGGCATAATTCTCCATACATCCTCAGCTGTCGCATGTTAGATTTCTTACATCTAAGCGCAACCTAACAATGACTAGTTGTTACGCTAACATTGATATAGCATTATGCATTCTAAGTTCCAATTACCTTACAAGGTGAATCCTTATGTTTAGTTCTTCACTAATTTTAGATCAAGCACGACCTTATTCAAATCAAGATTAACTCAACTTGGAAAACACAATCTAAAACCATGAATTGTCTTAATTTGTTCCACTAAGTCAAACCTTTTTTAGACTCTTACCTGGCTAGTATCCACTAAATCGGTTGTTAGCCGAAATAGGGAATTGTAATAAGTAGAATTAAGATAAAATGTTGCAGCAAATACAGAACAACACACGTATATCAGTAAAATAACCATTAAGCTTATTTATCAATGAACCACAACAAAGTTAGTTCATGATTTGAGATAAAACAGTAAGAAAAATAATTTTATCCATCGAATACATTCCTACAAATAAATAACAACAAGAAAATAAAATAAGGAATTGAAGTTCGCTTGATCTTGCGATCTCTTCTTCTTTTTCTCCTTGAATCCTCTGTTGCAGCCCTTAAATCTTATTATTTTTTGTTTTCTCTTTATGTTTCTTTGTTATTTTTCCTTGAGTGACGAATCTCCTTTTATATCCTGGAATTAGGACAACCAAAAGTGTGTGGTCATGTATCTTTGGAAACTTCAAATCGTAATCTTTTAGTTAACACACGCAAATTATAGTCTATCATTGCTACAAGATTACTGCAGCAACGGCTACGACATCTTCATTGTGTCATACTTGCTTTAATTCATCTGCAGCCAAGTTCTTTTGACCACCTACAATCATGCATATAATCTGAGCACTAAGTGATCTAAAACATAATCAATTTATTAAAATTAAACTTAAATAGATGCTTATACAAAATATAACTAAAATGCAACAAAAACACATCATTTATTCTCTAATTAATTTTGATTTATGTCTAAAAATGTCATGGTAACTTTCATTTCATAAATTTATCACACCCCCAATCTTAAACCATTACTTGTCCTCAAGTAATGACAAGAACATGACAACAACACCAACACTTCAATCACATAATCATGCAACAATTAACTTAGCTCTGTCATATAACTTGCTAGAATTCATCAACCCTTAGATTACACTCTTAAATATGCAAAATTGCCATAGTAGTTATAGTTCTAAACTTAGGTCTTACTCTATCCAAAGTGTGTGTATGTGTGGCGCTTTGTTCAATTTTCAGAGGCGCTGAATCATCACACAGGCATCAAATATAACTTAAAGATAAAAAAAAATACATTCATATATGGGAGAACAGGGTAAAAAAAAAAAGAGCTTCAAACTGTGTTGCAGCAAAATTATTTTTCTTTTAATAAAAAACTCTTCAATGTAACATTGATTTTCATGTAAATGCCTATTACTTGTAGTAATGGCACCTAATTACTTGACCAATGTACAGATCAAAGTTACTGCAGCAAAAACATCTAAGATGTTATACTATAATATTATCTTTAGACAACTTTAACTCAAGGCTGAACAAGGGGCTCATGAATAGACCTAACTACTTTATATCCTAGATAGAAAATCCATCTTGCTCTTTTTATATATAAGCTACAACAATGCTCATCATTTTTGCTTCCTTTTTACTCAATTCTGAATATAGGGCACATGCTCAGCCTTGATTACTCAGTAACTAAGTCATTGGAGCAGAATTTTATTTTATATCTAGCACAGTTTGTGATAATTGTGAAAAATTTTCAGGTTCCCCCCCAAACATGAGATATTTTTAACCTTGTTGCTCTTCCTGGTTTTGCTATAGTATACTCATAAAACTCAACCAAAACTTAAGTTTAAAGGTAGAATTTCAACCTTCGTCCATAAATTCTCTTCTTGATAGTTATTCATTCTCCATTTAAACACTCAATTCATCCTCATTGGGTTCTCACAACTACTGGATAAACAAAGGTATACACACAACACAAACACATTACACCGTAGTACAGTCCCCCCAAACTTGAGAGGTGTTATATACTCACATGCACATAAAATGATTTTAAGACAATATGCATGCACTAATAACAATAAATGTGCAATAAACAAGATAAAATAAATAAAAGAAAAGTTTTATAAATAGTAAAATTAAACTTGGTGAACAGGGGATACTCTCATGTTGTTAGAAGCTTTGCTGCGGCACATGCTAAAAAGGTTCACTTCTTTGTTGATCCACTTCTCAGACGTTCTTAAGATGAACCTAATGGTGGAGCAGCTGGTTATTTCTTTTTCTGGCTTTTGGTTAGGATAATTGGAGGGTTTCTAATAGCTTCTATGACTTTCGACTGAATTGTCTTTATTTTCTTTGGTTCTGGTTCTTTTGGTGCTTGCATTGCTGCAGCACCTCCAGACAATTGTGCCATTTTTCTCTGGCTGAGGTGATACAGGAAACTTGGTGGGAGTTGTCCTTCCAGCGACTAGTGTAGAAGTTGTTACTGGTTGCTCTATAGTGATACTTGTAATGATTTCCCTTAAACTCCTCTTTGGTTTTTATGTCCTTGTAGCCCTGTTGATGGCTCCTCTAAAGCTACATCAATGTCCTCTTCTTCCTCTGTCTCAGACTCCTCCTCAATCAAAATTTTCTCTTTACCTTTGCTCTTGGGAGTCATAACTGGTGGTTCCTCTTTCTTTTTCTTCTTCTGCCCAGTCTCTTCATCCTCCCCTTGTTCTTGTTGTTGATATTTTTCTGACTCTCCTTCACTCTTTACCTCCTCACTTGCTTCTGTTGGAGCAGTCTCTTCAGCTCTTTGGAAATAAACTGCTGCAGCAGTGACTTAGGAAAATCTGCATGTTTGCTCTTCATATATCTAGCAAATTGATGCTTTTATGCTTTAAAGTGCACTAAGTAAGTCCAAAACCTCTTATTTTCTTCCTTTTGTGCTTGGACACATGCATTTATGCTTTCACTAAATTCTTGCAACTTTATCTCAATCCATGTGGCTTGCTCTGCCTTAGCTACAGTAGGATATTCTAGGGTTGCTGCAGCAATAGATTCCAAGCAATCCTTTTGACTGTCTTGGCTATCATTCTTCACTCTCTCATAACTCACCTCAAATTTCAACCCAGAGGCTTCACAAATGCCTATGATCAGTGAAGAAAACAGCAAGGCAGTAGATTTTTGCTTCTTGATTGCACACCCTCTAATTTCTTTTCCAATGATCTTTCTAACATCTTTGGTTAAACCTTTAACTAGAGCATAAAGTAATATAAGTCGATCTTGGGAAACAATGGTAGTGTGAGTGGTTGGTATTAATCTAGATTTTAAAAATATCATCCAAACATTAGCAATAGGCTTCAATTCTATCCTATTGACCATTCTTTCCTCATCATTCATCCATGCACTATTCTGAACAATCAAGGTTTTAAATTCCCTCCCCCCCCCCCCCCCCACTTCTTCACAGTTATGTTCTCAACAAATTTAGTGTATTCACAATCAATCACCACAGGCAAGTCATAAAAAGCATTAATAACTGGAGAATCTAAAGATACTTGTATTTCCCTTACAAAGATGTTGCGTTGGTCTTGTTGTAACATGTTAGAATAGAACTCTTTAACAACTGGGACAACGAAGTCTTTGGGGCGAGCACAAAACTTTAGCCATCTTCTTCATATTATAGCAGTATATATATTATTCATCATCCCCATTGGCTGTTTTGGAAATTGAAAGCCCTTTTCTTCTAGAATTTTCTGAAGCTTTCTAATGTCTTCGTAGGTGTTGTCTCAATTATCAAAATAGTTTGTGGTGTAATTTATTAAAGCAAGACAAAAAAAAGCCATAAACTCACTTGTTATCAATTACCTAATGTACGAATGAAAGTCTCAAAGATTATGTTGTGTGTTTCAATGTGGAGGCAGTATAAGTAGAAGGTACAATGATGGAGTAGCATTAATAATTATGATAGTCGGCCTCAAACTGGGAAAATTTCTTTAGTCACTATTCAAATATTGAAGAACTCTACTCTACTAACTGTGGTTTTGAACCATCATCATCTGGAATATTGCTTGATCTTAAAAGAGCCCGGAGGGGCAAAACTTTACAGGTGATAAGTTGTATGACTGGTACTCCTCGTGGGATAAAACTTGACCAATATTTCACTCGTTATTTAGCCATTTCATCTAGCTAAACACAACCAAAGAACATGCTTTTATGCAAATAAAGAATAAACTTTATCTCAAGTGGCTAAGCCCACTAATTACCCAACTTGAGAAAAGGGATAGATCGAGGTATTGTTATTTCTACAAGGATTATATGCGTGACACCTAGGATTGTTGGGCACCAAAGCAGCATAAGAAGAATTGATAAGGCAAGGGAAGTTGAAGGAATGCATAGAGGAAACCAGCATCAAGAAAAAGCCTTGGAAACATGATGACAGCAAAAAAAAAAAAGGGAAGGCTTCAATCGAGATCAAAACCATATTCGAAGGTTTGTCAACAAAGGCCAGGTCATATAAGGCAATCAAACGGCAAGTTAGAGAAGCGATGCATAGCTATTACCCCCAGCAAAAATCTCCAGTAACGTTATATGAGAAAATTTTCATAGAGGTGAAAGCAGGTGGGGTAAAATTACCCCACAATGATGCATTAGTGATTACTAAGATGATAGCGAACTGAGAAATACAGTGAATTTTAGTTGATAATGGGAGTTCTGTTGACATACTCTATATGGAGACGTTCAGGAAGATGAAATTCAAAGTTTTTCTTTTGTACTTTTTTATAAAATTCTATAATATTACCCCCGATAGGTTTTGAGGGAGCAAATATGATAGCTGAAGGGGCCATCCTATTACCTTTGATAATAGGTGAGACACCAGATCAAGTAATGTTTATGGTTGATTTTTTAATTGTGAATTACCCTTCTGTTTACAATACGACCGTGAGAAGACCCTTTTTAAACTCTATCATAGCAGTTAAGTCGACATATGCTTTAGCTATAAAGTTCTAATGGGAAATGGAGTGGGTACAGTAAAGGAGGAACAACGAACTACCAAAGAAAGTTATACCCTAGCTATGAAAAATATCATCCTCAAGGTGGGTGATTTATCGACCTCGATAGGGAGGCATAAAAATCGAGTTCTTTACTATGAAAGGGAAGTTCCTCAAACACAACTAGTTGTAGAACTAGAGGAGGCAATAAAAAAAGTAAGCCTTGATGAAATCGAAATCTCCAGGGTAGTGAAAATCGGAAGAAGCCTTGACAAAGGAATGCTGAAAGCTCTAATTATTTTTCTAAAGGAAAATAAGGATGTGTTTGCATAGAGTCACAAGGACATGCAGGAGATATCGCCAGATTACATAATGCACTATTTGCATTTCAACCTAGATTGTCCATTAGTCAAACAAAAGAGGAAAACATTCAACTAGGAACGTAACGAAGCAATCGAAGCGGAAATGGAGAAGCTGTTAAGAGCAGGATTTTTCAGGGAAGTAATTTACCTAAACTGGATCTCTAATGTGGTTTTGGTCAAGAAAGAAAACAAACATTGACAAATGTGTGTAGATTTTACTGATCTCAATTGAGTTTGTCCTCAGGATAGCTTTCCAACTCTTTGGAATAGATCAGTTAATTGACTCAACTGCTAGGAATGGTTTGCTAACCTTTATGGATGCCTTCTCGGGATATAATCAAAATCAGATGTCCCCAGCAGACCAAGAGAAGACAACCTTCATAATAAATCAAGGGTTTTATTACTATCACATGATGCCTTTAAGATTAAATAACATAGAAGTTACCTACCAACGCCTTGTGAATTCCATGTTTGAAAGTCAAATTAGGAAAACGATGGAAGTCTATGTGGATGATATGCTTGTCAAGAGTCAAGTAGGAATTGATCATGTACATGATAACTCTATGAAATGAGAGTTATTATGGCACTTTTAAACTTAAATCATGATTACTTAGAGAGTGAATGATATGTTTCTATTGCATTTTAGTAATGTTTTGCATGAACATCTATTTTAGTTTACTTTATTAAGTTTTGTTTGATTTAGAATGAATTATATGCTTAGACCATATGCATAATTGTAGGTGACAGGAAGCTCAAATTTCAAGGAAGGAATGCAGCTGTAATAGGCTTATAAAGATAAGGAAAGACTTGGGTAGAAATGAATTGAAACAAGTCTAGAACAGTGCAGATGTTAAAACCATTGCTGTAGCAATCCTGGAGCAATTCAATGATTAAGGGAGTTATTTCAATTTTGTCTTTAACATTAAATTTAGTTTTCATGTTTTCTTTGCAGTTGTTGACATTTTCAAGTTTTTATCTAATTTCTTTCTTTCTTTTATTTTATTGCAGCATGTATAAATAATAATAGAAAAAAACAAAAAAAAAACTTTTCCTAGAACACTAACATGAGTTGTTGCAGCATTACACTTTACATGACAATTAGATAGTGGTTCTCATCAAACAATGGACTTTATTGCAATTGCTGCAACAATGATTCTTACTGTTACAGTGACACAAATATGGAAAGTCTTTTTTAACCAATGGGAGTAAAGTTTTTACAACTGGCTCAACAAATCAAGATAAAGATAAGAATGGATTACATAATCCCTAAATTCCTGAACCCAATATCCTTTCCTTTTTAAATTGGATTTCTTTTAAATTTTAAATACAATTTCCAAATTTATCACATTAATTATTCTTTTTTTTACGTTACCTATAAATTAGGGATTTACTGTGCTTTTTTCCGTCTCACCTAAACTCTTTCTTTCCTCATTAATAATTATCAATATTCACAATCCTTTTCACAGTTTGTTTCTTTGTTACCTAACAACTCAATTCCATTTGCTCTAGCCATGACAAGATACAAGAAGACTGTGACTCAATTAAATGACCCCTTATGCTTCTATAGTTACAAAGCCGAGGATAAATTTGAAGAATTTATAGAGCCAAGGAAGAATTTAAAGGAAAAAGTTTGAATTTCCTCAATAGCCATCAAGAACAATCAAGACAATCTATGCTGCTGCAGCAAAGAGAGGATGGCTAGATTTTTGCACTTACCCGCAGGACCCAATGCTCCTAATCATTAAGGAATTTTACTCCAACATGCTGTAGCAGGACCAATACACAATAATGGTAAGGAATGTTCAAGTTCCTCTAGGCCCGAGGGTAATCAATGCTTTTTATAATTTACCATCTAATATTGATTGTGAGTATCCAAAAATAGTTGAGAATATGACTACTAAGAAGTGGAGTGATGTCCGTGAAACCCTTACAGTGGAGGATAGTTCATAGTTGAATGAGGAAGGCAGAGTAGTGAATATAATTGACTTGAAACCAGGAGCCAAAGTGTGGGAAAATTTTCTAAAATCTCGATTGATACCCACCACACGCACCACTACTGTATCTCATGAAAGGCTTATTCTATTATATGTCATTCTCAAGGGTCTACCAATTGATGTTGCGAAAATTATAGAGGGGGAGATTAGAGAGTGTGCCATGAAAAAATATAAGACTGCCGCTTTGTTGTTTCCCTCACTCATCATCAGCATTTGTCTGGTATTTGGAGTATTTGGAGTGAAAATATCAGCCAAAGATGAAAGAATTAAGAATGAAGGAGCTTTTACTGCCCGAACTGTTGAAACAATTACTGGGGAAACTGCTGTTGCAGAAACACCAGAACATGTTACTGTAATTAGAGCAAGAATGTCACTGGTATTGAGAAGAGGCTGCAAGAATTAAGTGACACCATCAATGAATGTGTACACACACAAAAAGAAGAAAATCAAAGATTCTAGAATTATTTGATGCACCTTAAAAACCATATGCATCAATTTGCAGTCTACATAAAGAAAAAGAACAAAGACTTCCCTGACTCCTTGCTGCAGTTGATTAATTTCCAAGCATCAACATGGGATGCTCCAGCACTAGCTGAGGAAGAGAAAGAGGAGAAGGAAAAATAACAAGAACAAACAGAGGAAGAACATAATACATAAGAGGAATTAATAGCAGAGAATGATGAGTTACCTCCAGTAGTGCCTCGTAAACGCAGAAAGAAGCACATTATAAAAGCTGATAAAGAAGAGATAAAGGATGAGCAGCATAATGAGCCCCCAATTGCAATGTTTCCAAGCAAATGAAAAGAAAATATTCTGACTGATGAAGAATTAGATGATGATCAAGATGACATTGATGCGGAAATTGAAACAACTGCTACCAGGGTTACAAAAACTACTAAAGAAAATAAGAGTTGGCCAGACATTATTGTTGAAATCGCATGTAGGGAAATCGCTACAGCAACCACTACTCCGAAACCTCCCATCAAATCTCCTAGCCAAACTCCTAAGGTATCCAGCAAGCGTAAATGGGCATAACCTTCTGGAGATGTTGCAGCAATTCAAGCATCAGAAAAACTAGAAAATCATAGAGTAAAGTCTGATCAGCCTGCACCTCAGAAAGCTTATGATACCCCCTTAACCAATCCCAGAAATAAGAAAAAGAAATCAGTTGCTCCAACACACCTCTCACCAAGGAAGAGTGCTCACGGTGGAGCCCAACAACAGTGATTCTGCTTCACCAGTGCTGCAGTATTGCCCTCCAAAAACAGAGGATTACCCCCTATCGGCCAATTTATTTTATTTATTTCTAAGAACTTTTCTCTCATTTAGTTATATTTTCTTATATATTTTGCATGTCTTTTTACTTAGCATGTGCATGTTTATCGTTATTTGGTTTTTTATGCGTTTGAGGACACAACACCTCTCAAGTTTGGGAGGGGGTTGTGTTATGATGTAATGTGTTTGAAAGTGCATGTGTTTGTATTGTGTATTATGTGAAGCTCTGTTATCTAGTATTTTGTGTATGGATTGGAAAATCTAATGAAGATAAATTGAGTGTTGTTTAACATTTGTAACTGCTAAGTAAAGATACTTTATAGATAGAGGTTGAAATTTTATCCCAACACTTAAGCTTTGGTTAAGTTTTATGAAAATGCTGTAGTAGAGCTAGGAAAACAAAAAAAGGGTAGAAAATACCTTAAGTTTGGGGAAAAATTTTTTTGTTAAACCGTACTTGTTATGAAATAAATTATGCTCCAAATGCTTAAGTTACTGAGTAACCAATGCTGAGTATGCACCCCATATGCAAATTTGAGTACAAAGACAACAAGAGTTATGAGTATTATTGTAGCATCAATAATAATAATAATTATAATAATAATAATAATAATAATAAAAGTCCTATGTCTAAGATATTGAATAGCCAAGTCTATTCATGAGCCTCATGTTCAACCTTGAGTTAAAGATGCCTTTAGATAAGACTATGTTGTGAACAGTGCTGCAACAACTCTGATCTTTGCATTGGTTGAATAATTAGGAGTCATCATCATAAGTGATGGACATTCACATAAAAAAAATTAATGATACAGGGAAAAGACTAAAAAAAAGAAAAAAAAAAGAGAGAATAAGTTTTAAATTATTTTGTTATAGCATAATTTGAGATTATTTGTGACTTTTGCTCCCCCATATGCTAATATACTTGTGTTCTACCCTTGAATCATTTGTAATGTCTGTGCAATGTTGTAGACCTCTGGAATTTGATCAAAATGACACACACTCACTTTGGACAAAATGAGGTCTAAGTCTAGAATTGAACTGCTATCGCAATTTTGCATGATTAAGAGTGTGATTTGAGGGTTGAAGAATTCTTGTGAATTTGACGACAAAGCTAAGTTATTGTTGTATGATGGCGTGATTGGTGTTAATGTTGTTGTCATTACTTGAGGACAAGTAATGGTTTAAGTTTGGGGGGTGATAACTCTATGAAATGAGAGTTAGTATGGTACTTTTAGACATAAATCATGACTACTTAGAGAGTAAATGACATGTTTTTATTGTATTTTAGTAATGTTTTGCATGAACATCCATTTTAGTTTACTTTTAATAAGTTTTATTTGATTTATAATGAATTGTGTGCTTAGACCATATGCATAATTGTAGGTGACAGGAAGCTCAAATTTCAAAGAAGGAATGTGGCTGCAATAGGCTTGTAAAGATAAGGAATGAACTTGGGTAGAAATGAATTGAAACAAATCTGGAACAGTGCAGATGTTGAAGCCATTATTGTAGCACTGTTGTTATAGCAATCCTGAGCAACAACAGAGAAGATTTTGCACGAGATACTTAGAAGATTGCTATTTGGAGTTTCCTAAACTAGAAAATACACGCCCTAGGCTTCTTGTTGCCCTAATTCGAAGGTATAAAAAGAGCACACAGGCAAAGAAAAATGGAGGAAGACCGTTTTTAGAGAAAAAGGATAGAGAAACAAAACAAGAAAAAAAAAGAGGTCAAGAGAGAGAATTGGGGACAACAACAAAGGATTCTAGAAGTACATCAAGCAGATCTCACTCTTATTTCTTGTTCTCTTGTTTTTCTCTCGTTATAATGAATTGTTTGATGGCTTAAACTATTTTTGTTTTTGTTTTATCGCAGATTATCAACTAAATTTACTTGTGTTTGAGTAATAAACAAACTTAATGATTAATTAGTTGATATTCTGTGTTGTTGTATGTTTGCTCTAGCACTTTATTTTAATAGTACTTATTTGAATTTAGTATTTCACCTGACCACCCATTTAGTGATACTAGCTAAGATAGAGCCTTAAAAAGGCATGTCTTAGTAGAACATGTCAGAACAATACTTGGTTTTAGATTGGGTTTCCTGAGTTGGGTTTAACTTGATTCGAAAAGGGTCATGTTTAATATAAAATTAATGATGAACTAAATATAAGGATTCCCCTTGTAGGTAATTAGAATCTAAAGCGTGTAATGCCAAATCTGATGTTAGCATAACAATTGGTCACTGTTAAGTTGTATTTAGATATAAGACATCCAACATGCGACAGCTGAGGATACATAAGGATTCTGCCCAGTGGTGTAGCAGATATTGTAGTAATCGAACCAAATATTAGAAAAATAGTCAAAACCATTAAGTGAGTTTAATGACTCAACTACTCCATTCCTCTTGATTACATCATTTTATTTGCCGTGATATTGTACTTTATTGCATTTTTCTTATTGCGTTTTTATTTTAATTAGTTCATTAGTTTAATAATTTGTTTTAATTCTAATTTCGAATAAATATTGTACTGATAAAATTATTGTAGCAATTCTGATACCAACAATTCATGTGGAGACGATCTTAAATACTTATAATTATATTACTTGTTATGTACACTTGCACATTAACACTAATAGCATTAGATACACCAACTTGAAGAAACATTCATTATCCTCCAAAAGTACCAGATGAAATTAAACCCAAGCAAATACATATTTAGAGTAATTTAAATTCATAATTACACTTAAATTAAGTTGTATATACTTAAATTTTATTTTCATCCTTTTAGATAAACTATAACAAAAAAATTAAATCTTTTCTCTAAAGATTGACCTTAGGCTTACCAAGCTATATTATAATTAGATAATCTTATACTTGGGAGTAAATTAAACAGTTTTGAGTTGTGTCACCTGGTTTATAACTTGGAATTGAGGCCAACCCTGACAAGGTACGGGCAATTTTGGAGGTGAAATCCCATTCTAATAAGAAGGAAGTACAAAGCTTAGTAGGAAGACTGGTTGCCTTAAGTCATTTCATTTCACGGTTTGATAGAAAAATGCACTCCTCTATTTAAAACTCTTAGGGATACTAACGACTTCACCTAGAGTGAGGAATGCGAAATGGCTTTTGAGGCACTGAAAATGTATCTTACACATATCCCAGTCTTAGCAAAACCTTTAGACGGTGATGAGTTAGAACTATACCTACCCGTATTATAGGCAGTTGTAAGCTTGGTATTATTGGAAAGTGAAGGGGATGCATAATTTCCCAACTACTACATTAGCCATGCATTTGTCGGAGCTAAATCTTGCTACCCCGATCTAGAGAAATTAACAGTGGTGTTGGTAGTATCAGCCAATAGAGAAATTAACATTGGTGTTGGTAGTATCAGCCAAAAAATTATGACCATACCTTTTGGCCCATATTGTCAAGGTTCTTACCAGCACCCCTCTCATGAAAGTACAAAGGAGACTTGGCATTTTTAGGGAGGATGGTACACTAGCCAATAGAATTAAGTAGCTATGTCTGTTCATGATCCCCTTGGTCATCCTTAAGTTAAATGTGTCCATAGATAAGACTATGTTATAACATTACTGCATCAACTCTGATCTGTCCATTAGTTAAATAATTAGGCGTCATCATTACAGGTGATAGATATTCACATGAAAATCAATGACATATTGAAGAGAATTTGACCGAAAAAAAAAGAGAGAATATTTTGATGTAACATAGATCAACCTATTTGTGACTTCTGCTCCCCCATATATAAATATACTTATGTTTTATTCTTAAGTTATATGTGATGCTACGGACCTCTGGAACTTGAACAAATTGACATACACACATACTTTGGACATAGTAAGGCCTAAGTCTAGAACTAAAGCTGTTGTGGTAACTTTGCACGGTTGAGAGTGTGATATGAGGGTTGGTGAATCTTAACAAGCTTGATGACAAAACTAAGTTGTTTATTGTTGATTGTATGATTGAAGTGTTAGTATTGTTGTCATTACTTGAGGACAAGTTATAGTTTAAGTTTGGAGGTGTGATAACTCTATAAAATGAGAGTTATCATGACAATTTTAGACTTAAATCAATATTACTTAGAGTAAATGATATGCTTTTATTGCATTTTAGTTACATTTTTGCATGAGCATCAATTTTATTTTATTTTATTTTTAATAAATTTAGTTGTTTTAGATAATTTTTGTGCTTATATTATATGAATGATTGTAGGTGATTGAAAAGCTCAAGTTTTAGAGAAGGAATGCTACTGCAACAAACTTGCAAAGATAATGAAAGAACTTGGCTACAGGGAGTTAAAATAAGTTTGGATCAGCGAAGATGCTGTAGCCATTGCTGTAGCAATCCTGAAGCACTGACAGGCTGAATTTCAAGTGCAATAACTAAAAGATTGCGATCTAAAGTTTCCAAAAATTGAGAATACATGCTATACACTTTCGGTTGCCCTAATCCTAAGTTATAAAAGGAGCGTACATTAAAATAAAAAGGGAGAGCCATCACCCATAGGGAATATCGAAAAGAAAAAAGTAGAACTCAGTTCTTCTTCTTATTTTCTTGTTTTCTATTTATTTAAAAGGATGTGTTTGAGGACTAAAATAATTTTATTGATTGTTCTTTCACAAATCACGAACCGAATTTGATTGTGGTTGAGTGATAAATGATCTTAATGAATGTTTGATGATATATGTCTGTTGCTCCATATTTGCTATAGCATTTTATGTTAATTTTTTTGTTGTAATTCCCTACTTCGGCTAACCGCCCATTTGGTGAAAACTAACTAAGAAAGAGCCTCAAAAGGTCTGACTTAGTGGATCAAAATAAGACAATACTTGGTTTTAGATTGAGTTTTCCAAGTTGAGTAAATCTCAATTTAAATAGGGTCAAGCTTGAACTCAATTTTAGTGAAGAACTAAACGTAAGAATTCAGCTCTTAGAGCAATTAGAACCTAGAACATATAATGTTATATCTAATGTTAGCATAACAGTTGGTCACTGTTAGGTTGCATTTAGATATAAGATATCCAACAGGTGACAACTGAGGATGCATAAGTGATTCTACCTAATACTGTAAAAGATGTTGTAGAAATAGGTTCTTAATTAGAAAAACTGTCAACACCATTAAGTGAGTTAATCACTCAACTACTGTATTCCTATTGAGTTTGTCCTCATGTTTGACATGAGAATTTTCTTTATTGCATTTTAGTGATTGCATTTTTAGTTTAATTAATTCATGAGTTATTTTAATTTAGAATAAAACTGCACTGTTAAGATTGCCATAGCAAATCTAATAACATCAATCCCTGTGGAGACAATCTGAATACTCATCAGTATATTACTTGTTGTGTGCACTTGCACACTAACACTTATAGCAATAGAAATCACCCAACACCTACATTAGACGGTCCAACTCAAGCTAAGGAAAAGTCTTGTAAATTACTGCCAGTGTCTGGCGTTTACGGATTCAAACCCCAAACTAGCACCACCCATGTTAAGTGGTCCAATTCAAGCTAGAGGGGAACTCTTACCTTAAGTTTAATGAAATAAATTTTCATGCATTTTATGTTTTTGCATTATGAATTTCATGTTGTGTGTGGTCCCGAATTAAAAATAAGCAAGAATCAAAATGCCTTACAAGGCAAGAATAATACTAACCTTAAGCATGAAAAATACAACCCTACGACAAAAAAATCAAAATGCCTTATGAGGAAAGAATAACACTGCCTTGAGGCACGAAAAATACAACCCTGCGAGGCAAGAATCAATATGCCTTACGAGGCAAGAATAATATTGCCCTTGAAGCACGAAAAATAACCCTAATCAAGGCTCGAATTACACTACCCTCATCATGGGAGGAATCATATAGCTCTAATCAAGGCTCGAATTACAGTGCCTTAATCAAGGGAGGAGTCACCATATTGAAGACGATTATTAAGGAATGTGAGCACGGACTGTGGAGGCTATCATATAGGCAGCCAGTGAACCAGTTTTGCAAGCAATTGAGGATGCTTTTTAACTAGAGATTGGTAGCGATATGCAAACAATTGAGAGTCTTACGCTTTCTTTAAACGAAAACACGGAGAGAGGTCAATAGCAAGGAGTTAATCACAATGAGGAACTTTAAGAAGTCAATCGTGATGAATAGCCTAAAGATTACAACCACGTGGAGGCATCTCAGAGGGTCAATCATGAAATAGAGCCTCAAGGCATCAATCACGAAGTAGTGCCTTAGAATTTAGGCATCAATCACAGAGTAGTGCCTTAGAATTTAGGCCTTATGAGATGAAGTCAAGTGCATGTGCATAAAGAACGATAACTCTATGACATGAGAGTTATCATGGCATTTTTGGACTTAAACTAATATTACTTAGAGAGTGAATGATGTATTTTTATTGCATTTTTTGTTGCATTTTGCATAAGCATTTGTATAAGTTTATTTTTAAAAAATTGATTTTGTTTTAGATCACTTTGTACTCTGATTATGAGCGTGATTATACAATATCAAAAAGCTAAAGTTTTAGAGATGGAATGCTGCAGGGGCGGACTTGCAGAGGTGACAAAGAACTTATTTGCAGAAGAACTAAAATAAGTTTGAATCAGAGAAGATAATGTAGCCATTGCTGTAGTAATTCAGGAGCAACTGCAGATAAAACTACGAGGGTGTTAAATAACAAAGCAGCGACAGGCGATATAAAAAGATATGTAATTCTAGGTTTTTTAAAAAAGGAGACACATGGCCACATGCTTTTGATTGTCCTAATTCTAAGATATAAAAGGAGCACATGTGAAAAAAAAGAAGCCATCACTCAAGAAAAATAACAGAGAAAAAAAAAAGAGAATAGGAAAGAATTGAGGGCTGCAGCAACGGATTTCATAAAAGAAAAAGAAGAAGAGATCGTGAAGACCTAATGGAACTCAAATTCTCATCCTTATTTTTTTTGCTTTTATCTCTCTATGGGAATGTATTTGATGGAAAAAAGGTATTATTATTAATGTTTTATTCCATATCAAGAACTATACGTTGATGTAGTTGGGTGCTAAACAAGCTTAATGGTTATTTGAATTATATATGTGGGTTGCGCGGAATCTGCTATAACATTTTGATTTTTACAAATCCATTTTTCAATTGACCACCTATTTAGTGGACACTAGCTAAGAAGGAGCTTAAAAAATTTCTAACTTAGTGGAACAAATCAAGACAATACATGTTTTTAGATTGTTTTCCTAAAGTTGAGTTAATTTGAATTTGAATAATCATGCTTGATCTAAGATTAGTAAATAATTAGACATAGAGATTCTCCTTGTAAGGCAATTGGAATCTAGAACGTATAATGTTGCATCTAATGTTAGCATAACAACTGATCACTGTTAGGTTGCACATAGGTATAAGATATTCAACATGTGACAGCTGAGGATTCATTAGGGATTCTGCCTAGTATTGTAGTAGATGTTGTAGTAACAGTACCGTAATTAAAAACAATCAATACCATTAAGTAAGTTTAAGCACTCAATTACTCATTTCCCGTTGAGTACATCTTTGAGTTTGACATGAGAATTTCTTTACTGCATTTCATTTATTTTAATTTAGACTGAAATTGCACTGCTAAGATTATTGTAACAAGTCCTACAACATCAATCCTTGTGGAGACGATATGAATATTTATCATTATATTACTTGTTGTGTACACTTGCACATTGAGACCTATAGTAATAAGCATCAACAAGGAGTTAGGGGAGCAATTCAAAAAAAGAAGAATCTGTGGAGGATAATAGGAGGCACGAAAATAGTTTAAATTGTATAATAACGTTGATATTCCAGGTTTTTACTGTAAGATGTATGTCAAAGAATTTTTAAAATAGATATCACAAGTGGATAATTTATTTCAGTATATGGATATTCCTCAAGAGAAGTAGGCTAAGCTTATGACATTTAAATTAAAGGGCGCAGCTTCTGCATGGTGGCAATATATACAGGATCGGAGAAGAGTTGTAGGAAAGAATTTAATAAATCATGGCCTAGAATGCAGAGGATGATGAAACGGTATTTCTTGACAGCAAATTATTAGCAGCAATTGTATTTTAAATATCAAAATTATAAGCAAGAAAATCATAGTGACAAAAGAATTTTATTGTTTACACACGAAAAATAATGTGGATGCCCTGGAATTTTTAACAATTATAAAATACATTGGTATATTGAAACAAAAGGTACAAGATGACATAGTAAATATGATTTGGGAGTTAGGTTTGAAGGTCGTAATGAGGTCGATAACGAGTAGAAAACATAGTCTGGAAGTAGTCAAATGCAACCACCACAACAATAGGTAAAGTAGTAGCTGCCTAGACAACAGCAGCCACCTAGGCAACAGTAGTGCCAACCACAGATGCAGAATAACCCATACACAACACCTATGCTAAACAAGTATTTGAAGTGTGAGGAGCCTAGCCATCGATCAATTTTCCTAAAAATTTGAATTTGGTAAAGGTTTAAGCCAGCGAGACTGAGGTGAGTGACATTGAAGATAAGAGTGGCAAAGACACTTTGGATTTAGAAGTAGATGAAGAAGAATGTTGTATTGAATTGTAAGAAAGATTTTATCAGTGCCAAAATTTGAAGAGCATAGCCAGTGCAATAAAATTTTCAGAACACATGGTACTATCAACGATAAGGTGTGTGATAACTCTATGAAATGAGAGTTATTCTGGTAATTTTAGACTCAAAACAATATTACTTAGATAGTAAATGATGTGGTTTTGTTGTATTTTTAGTTATATTTTGCATGAGCATCTATTTGTGTTTTTTTTAATAAATTGATTTTGTTTTAGATCATTTTGTGCTCAGATTATGTACATGATTATAGATGATCAAAAAACTCAAGTTTTATGGATGGAATACTGCTGCAATAAACTTACAGAGATGACAAAAGAACTTGGCTGTAGAGGAATTAAAACAAGTTTAAAAGAGTTACGATGATGTAGACATTACTATAGCAATCTTGTAGCAATGACAAACTGGATTTCACGCACGATAACTAAAAGATTGCGATCCAAGTGAAATACAAATGTGCAACTCAAGAGGGGGGGTGAATTGTATTTTTAAAATCTATCCTAACAAATCCACACAACAAGCAATCTAATGTCTTAACAATAATTGAAAACAATAAGTTCAATAATAGCACAATAATTAAAGAGTAAGGGAGAAGAGAAACAAACACACGAATTTTTACGTGGTTCGGCAATCCCCGCCTACGTCCACGCCTCCAAGCGATCCAAGCTCGAGGATTTCACTATCCAAGCCTTTCCAAGGCTTCAACAATTACAATTGACTTCGAGGTGTCAATAAACCTTTACAACAAAGAGATTATCTCCCAATCTCTTCACTCAAGTGTCTCACACACTCAAATTCTCACAAATGAGATGAACAAATGATTATTACAATGAAACTCACTCAATGAGTAGATATACAATGATGAAGAACAAGAAAAGATTCAATGTTTGTATTTCGCAAATTTGAACACTCAAGATATCACGTGTGCCTTTTGTTTTTGCTTGTTGGAGAGCTTCAAAATGAGTTGGATTTGAGTTCTTATAGCTTGAGCTCGAAAACTAGCCGTTACTCACATTCTGGGCTATCCGGTTTGCCGTTTAATGGAATCCGGTAAGCCGGATTTATGTTACCGTTAAGGCAAAATTCAAAATTTTGCCTAACCGGCTTGCCGGATTTGGAATCCGGTAAGCCGTTTTCGTTCTGGTGCTTACTGCCCGAATTCGGCCTGCCGTTTATCAGTATCCGGTAAGCCGCTTGCTACAGTAACTGCTACAGTAAAACATTTCCCGAAATTTACAGTTTGACCCCAACACTTTATAAAACTGTACTACGGCCCAAAACGTTATGAAACTTTGCAAATAGGTCCAATTTCAGAATTTTTAAGTAATGCTTCGTTAATCCCAAAACTTTCTGAAATTATGACTTTGCCCAAACTTTGTGAAATTATATAATGACCCCAAAAACATTTAAATAATTTCAAATAAGTCCAAATCCGAAAACTTTAAAAACATTATCAAAGCTTTTAAAATACATGTGGTTTGTTATCATCAAAATCAATATTTATAGCCATATAGGCTAACACCAAGGTCTTAAAGAACTGGAAGATACACAGCCACACGATTTTGGCTACCCTAATTGTAAGTTATAAAAGGAGTAGAAATAAAAACAAAAAGAGGGAGTCATCACTCAAGGAAAAATAACAGAGAAAAACGAAGAGAAAATAAAAAATAAGAGATATTTGAGGGCTGCAACAAATTATTCAAAGACAAAAGGAAGAAGAGATCGCAAGATCAAGTGGACTTTAATTCCTTATCTTATTTTCTTGTTTTCATTTATTTATAGGAATGTATTTAATGGCTAAAACTATTATTGTTTCTGTTTAATCACAAATCATGAATTAAAATTTGTAATGGTTTAGTGATAAACAACTGATGTATGCGTGTTGTTCTGTATTTGCTATAACATTTTGTCTTGATTTTACTTATTGTCATTCCCTATTTCGGTTGAGCCATTTAGTGGATACTAACTAAGAAAGAGCTTTACAAAGGTCTGATTTAGTGGAACAAATTAAGATAATATGGTTTTAGATTAGGTTTCCAAAGTTGAGTTAATTTCGATTTGAATAAGGTCATGCTTGATCTAAAATTAGTGAAGAACTAGACATAAGGATTCACCTTGTAGAATGTATAATGTTATATCTAATGTTAGCGTTGGTCACTGTGAGGTTGCATTTAGATATAAGATATCCAACAGGCGGCAGTTTAGGATGCATAAGGGATTATGCCCAGTTCTGTAGTAGATGTTGTAGCAACATAATCTTAATTAGAAAAACAGTCAATACCATTAAGTGAGTTTAATCGCTCAACTACTATATTCCTATTGAGTTTGTCCTTATGTTAGGCTTGAGAAGTTTCCTTCTTGCATTTTGTTTATTTGAATTTTTAATTTAGTTAGTTCATTAATTATTTTCTTTTAGTTAGTTCATTAGTTTCATTAATTATTTTCTTTTAATTTAGATTTAAATTACACTGTTAAGATTGTTGTAGTAAATTCGAAAGCATCAATCCCTATGAAGACGAATTGAATGCTCATCAGTATATCAATTATTGTGTACACTTGTGCATTGACACATATAGCAATAAAAATCACCCAACAATGTGCAACGTGATTATTGATAATAACAGTAGTGAGAACATAACTTCAAAGGCACTAGTCGACGTGATGGGACTTCTAATAAGAAAACATCCAGCACCTTAGAAAATAGAGTGGATAAAGAAAAGGATAGAAACGTGAGTAACAAAGGTGTGTTGTGTTTCTTTCTCCATTTGGAAGATTTATAAGAGTGATGTGGTGTGCATATAGTGGATATGGATGTGTGCCATTTGTTGTTATGCAGATCTTGGTAATTTTATGTTGATTCAATTCATAAAAAGAAGGGAAAATATGTATGAGTTTTGGTGGAATAGTAAGAAGGTTCATTTGGTGCCTTTAATGAACAAAAAGAAAAATTTTAAGTATAAAAGGAAGATTTTTCTGGCTATTGTCAAGAGTTATCTAAAGGATGATTGCAATGGTTGCAAGAAGTTGTAAAAAGAAAATGAATTCGAGGTGAAGACTGTTCTTGAAGAAGTACAACTATTGTTAGCTGAGTTCAATGATATTACACCATCAAAGATGCTAAATGGGCTGCCACTTTTGCGACATATACAATATCATATAGACTTAATTCTTGTACCTAACTTGCCCCACTGTCGTATGAGCCCTCATTAGCATGTGATCTTATAAGGAAAGGTTGATGAGTTGTTATGGAAGAGGTTCATTCTTATGAGCATAAGTCCATAGGCTATACTAGCTTGTTGGTGCCAAAGAAGGATGAAAGTTAGCTTATGTGTATGGACAATAGGCAAATTAACCAGATTATAGTGAAGTATCAATTTTCTATTCCAACCTTTCGAGATTTGTTAGATTAATTGGATGGTGCTCGAGTTTTCTTAAAAATAGACTTGTGTCAGTGGATATCATCATATCAGAATTAGGCCTGGTGATGAGTGGAAGACAATGTTAAAAATGAAGAAAGGGTTTTATGAGTGGTTTGTGATGACATTTAGATTATCGAATGCCCCTAGTACCTTATACATTTAATGAATCAGGTTCTGAAACCACTTTCCCACAGATTTGTTATGGCATATTTTGATGATATCTTGGTTAATTTCCTTGATACAGTGATGTGCTTAGAGTATTTGCATATGGTTATGGAAGTGTTGCGGAGAAATAAGCTTTACATTAATCTAAAAAAGTGTAGTCTTCTATAGAGCAATGTAGAGTTCTTGGGTTTTATAGTTGGTGTAGATGAGATTCGAACTATTAAGTCAAAGATACAAGCCATTAGGGAATGGCCCATGCCCAAGACAGTGGTGAAGCTATTTTCATCAGCTAGTTATGTTTTATAAAAGATTTAATTGTGATTTTAGTACCATAGCATACTTAATATAAAGTGTTTGAAAAATGAGAAGTTCAAATGAGGAGAAAAGCAAGAGGAAAATTTTGCTTTATTAAAAAAGAAGTTATCTACTGCTCCTGTGTTAGCTTTATCAAACTTCAACAAGATGTTTGAGGTCAAATATAATGCTTCTTATAAGGGTATTAGGGCTATTATTTCTCAAAAAGGACGACCAATTGAGTATATGAGTGAGAAGTTGAATGAAGCACTGTAAAAGTGGTCGATATATGACCAAGAGTTTTATGCTACCCTTAAGGCATTGATTGGGAGCATTACTTGATTCAGAACGAGTTTGCGCTTTATAGTGACCATCAAGCCTTGAAGTACTTTAATAGCCAGCAAAATATAAGCAAGATGCATTTGAGATTAGTAAGCTATAATCAAAAGTTTACTTTTGTTGTAAAGCAAAAATTTGGGCAACAGAATAAGATGGCAGACACATTCAGTACGCGAGCAACTTTGCTAGTAACTCTCAGTAATGAATTTACTAGTTTCAAATACTAGAAGGAGTTGTACGCTGAGGATGACTTTGTGCATATTTGGGATCAGTGCATTAATCATAAAAATAAAGAAGATTTCCTCATACAAAATGGGTATTTGTTCAAGACTAATCAGTTTTATGTACCTCAAAGTTCTCCAAGGCAGAAGATTATCCATAAGTTGTATGGAGGAGGATTGGGTAGACATATTGGTTGAGATAATGTTCATTCTGGTAGATAGAGATGTGCACAAGATTATGTAGAGGTATCAGAATTGTCAAGAGGGCAAGAGACATGCGTAGAACATAGGATTATACATGCCATTGCCTATTCTGAAAAATATTTGGTTGGATTTGTAAATGAATTTTTGTTAGGGTTTCCTCGCACAAAAATTGGTTAAGATTTTACACTCATTTTGGTAGATAGATTTTTAAAAATGGCTCATTTTAGTGCTTGTAAGAAGATTGAAGATACTGCTTCAGCTGTGCATTTGTTCTTTTGAGATATGGTACGTTTACATGGTGTTCCAACGAATAAGTTTAGTCACAATTGCAGTTTTGTAGTGCTTTTTATTTGCAGATAGATGGACAAACGAAGGTAGTCAATTGCACTTTGGGTAACATGTTGTGTTGTGTTTGTATTGACAAGCAACAGAACTAGGAGGCTGCCTTAGCTAAGGTCGAGTTTACTTACAACAGCGTGGTGAATCGATCTACTATCAAGACTCCTTTTGAGATTGTCTACACTTGTTCAACACGTGATGTTTATGATCTGCCTATCATGCTAACAATAGTTGGAGGGAGTAAAGCATAAAATAATGTGACAGAAAAAGCTCTGCAGATTCATGCCGAGGTTTGAGCTTATTTAAAGGCTGACAAGGCTGATATGTACAAGTATCGATGCAAGAAAGTATTCCAAGAAGGTGATTTAGTGATTGCACATCTGCATCTAAGTCGTTTCCCTGGTATTAGAGAATCTCAAGTATGGACCATTTCTTGTGGCAAAGAAGATTAATGATAATGCTTATGTGCTCCGGCTGCCAAACAACTAGAATATCTCTCTCACATTTAATGTGGCTGATCTGTTTGAATATCATCTAGATGATGAAGCATTCTACAGGCCAAACTTGAGGACGAGTTCTTTTCAAAGTAAGGGGGATTAATGTAGGATGGTTGCGTGGAATGACTAGGGCATCTTCTGAAGGGCATAACTTGGGGTATAGCTATCTGTTTGGAGAGGATCATACATAGAACTGCCTACATTGTTCTAAATCGTGGATGAGTTGAAAATTCCATTTCTTTCCTGATTATTTTTTCAATTTTTCCTTTTTTTATTTTTTAAGGATTTTTTTTCTTTAGATGTTGGATTAGGTGCCGTTTATTTTGGATTTCTTATTTAGATTAAGAGAATGTAATATTTCAAATTTTCCTATTTTAGTAAATTTGCGATATTTAGGATTATCATATAAAGGGGGCCAAAACTCTAATTTGGTAAATTCAAACTTATTCGACAAACTTCATTACTTAGAAACCTTTGTTTCTTTTATCAATCAACTTTAAACTATTTTATTTTTTCTTGCTAATTCTTTTTTCTTTAATTAAACCTCATACAACATATCTATTCATTATTCATATGAAGCATGCATCAGATAAAATCTCTTACGACACATAAATTTAAGAACCATTTATTTGGATATACACACACGTGCATGGTGAATCAATTTTGTCTTCACAGCAACATCTACTCAAGGGCAACCGTTAGCAGGAAGATAGCATCGCGCGGATTGAATTGCACTAGCTGAACGAGCTTTCTTGGGCAACTTCGGTGCTTGTGTGGCTGCCTCAACTGCACGCGTATGTGTAGCAACATGTCATATCTTATTTGAAAAAAAAAAAAAATCAACCTCAATGCAATGAGAAAAATCTATTAAAAGGAAAACATAAAACATAAGATGCTAGGGGTAATGAATATATATCCCTAGTTTAGGGGAAAAAATTAAAAAAAAAACAATCATATTAGTTTGAGAACTTTATGTTCATTTATACTCTTGCCTTCTTCCGACTTTAATTTCTAGGGTAATCAGTTTTCCTTTGGTTTTCATTGCCGATGCGTCTAGTAAGCCACCAGTTTGACTTCTACTTATTCTTCCTAAGTCATTTGCTGAGGCTGTGTTGGCAATGGAAAAAGTGTTTTAGAGTTATGGTTTTCCGAATCCCTTATTTTTAAAGCAAAAAGAATAAAATGCAAACTAATGACCATATATATATATATATATATAATAGGCGATATTGTTGACATTATGATGAACAATGATGTCAAGTGGCATATAATTTTACAATAAAGAATTTTTTACTTTAATAATTTAACATGTAAAATAAAAAATTAAAAAAAATCAATTTACTACAAGATAAAATACATTGTATTGAATAATAATTAATGAGTTAAAAGATTAAAAAGATCAATATATCACCCAAAAATTTCATTATTTTTTCTTTAAATTTTTTTAATTAATTCACTTCTTCAATATTTGTCACGGTAAATATTACGTATTTATCAGCCATCGGTCCCCACCATATAACGACCAGCACAGCTCATAAATTGACTTTGCTGGAAGAAATTCATCTGATTGTTATGTTATATATATGATTTCCCATATTAATGCAGAAACCAAGAAGCTCACCTTTTCGCATTGTAGTAGAAGCCTCAGCCAGGTTTGTAGCGGCTGCCACCTTCGTAGAAGTAAGAAGAACAACAATAGTCATTACAATACCTAAAAGAAGGAAAATCTTAGAGCCCAATCCCATTGTCGTTATGCCAAAAATAAATGAAGTAAGAGGAAATTAATATCAATAAACGAATATTAATTGAAGATGGAAAGGATGAATGGATGAAAAAGAAAAATTTTATGATGTCGTGATTAAAATTACGGCATCAATGTGGTAGTTATTATGTATCAGTAGTTTAGATCAACAGCACACAATAATTATAATAATATAAAATTTATTTTTTCAACCGGTTACAACCCAATTAACATTTTTTAAAAGAAAAATTTAACCAGTTAAAATAAAAAAGAATTATTATTTTTTAAAAAAATATATATAACTGATTTATTTTAAAATCGGCCATTCAGGTAGGGATTATGATAGGCAAGTAAAACTTCGGCCGATTCATATTGAGAGAAAAAGAGCAACCGATTCTTTCTCCACTATCACCTCGACATCATCATTCCGTCGTTTTGTTCCATCAAGTGTTGGGAAGGGGCGAAGAGGCTGAAGTTCGTTAAATTCCAAAACACGTAATCCTTGCAAACTGGAATGGGGGCGAAGGGTATCTTTGCATTGTGCTTTTTTTTTTTTTTCTGTTTTTCGAGCCAGAACGCCCACCAAGTTAGCCAATTATTGGTATTGATTTTGTCTTTTAGTATTTGATTTTTTGGGAATTCCTTTTTTCACCTTGATTTTCTTTTGAATTGTTTTATATATGCTTGATTTTGTTTCTTTCTTTCTTAGTATTCTTTGATTTTCTTCATCAAAATTTACTGTTTTCACATGTTATTTTTATTATTTCCCATAATTAATTTTGTATTGTAAATAATCTATTTGCTGGAATTCTAGAGTGAGCAAGTCAAATTAAGTTAATTTGACTTGATTAGGTGTGTTGTAACAGCTTTTTGGTTTGTTGTAGGCAATTCCAACTGTATTCTAAATAAACTTCAATATGATTAGATTAGATATTGACATGTGTAAAGGATAACAATGTTATATGCATTGACCCAAGAAAATGTGTAAATCCTCTGTTTTGAGGTCAAAATTTTCTCTCATATGCTTTTTTTTTTGTAATTTTTTTCACAAAAAACTAGTTGTTGAGATCCTATTTCATCAGCTGAAACTGATTAAAAGGAGCATACCCTTCAGCAGTTGGTGAAGAAAGATTTAAGTTCATCTTTCTGAATTTTCTGCTTTAAACTTATCATTTAAGAAAGTGTCAAAACTCGAATGGCTATAAACCTTTTAACAGAGTGTTAATTAATTTAGGTGCAAGATCTTTTATGATACTTTAGTAAGTTATTATCATTACATTCTTTTTTTCTTTTCTTTGAGAAGAAACCATTTAACTTTAGGCTGACTACTAAATTAATGCTCGTCTGAGACTAAGAATTTTCTACAAGCAGCAAGCACATTTTTATTTCATTGCTGGGACCTTCATTGCTCTGCAAATAATTTCTCTTTTATTAAAATTAATGTTTACCACTTCTCTTTATTTTTTTCATAATATAAAAAACTCAATGAGCATAAAAAAATTTAAAGAAAAATCAAGGTAAATGGGTCATTCACTTAATAATTTATCATCGGAATATAAAATATATTTTTTTATAAAAATATTTAAAAATAAAAAATACAAGAAAAAATATCTTATTATTAATTTTTTATTCACACCAAAATATATATTTCTTATTTTTAGTACTTCAATTTTTTTATTTTAACTTACATTCATATGATTTATTCAATTTATAATAAATGTGAATAAAAGGATACAAGTAATATGATTAAATTATGTTGCCAAGGGAGTTATTTGTTATTATGAAAATAGTAGGAAGTAAATGATACATATTGATTTCAGTAGGGAGAATATGACAATCTCTCTTTTATTAATTATTCTACAACTGCCTTGAAAATATGTCTCTCCATATTTTCTGTATTTTTTGCAGTAACTCTCTGCTAGTTATTCTACAATATTAAATCTAATACAACCAGCTCTCTTCCTTGGATAATTAATCTATTTCTCCAAAAAAAAAACAGAAAATTAATATTCATTGAAGAAGGAAAAAGTGATAAATTTGTATCTTTTGTAGTTATTATTAATATTCATAGAATTCAGACAACCAACGGTCCTTGCAGCCCATTTATATTTTTTTGCAGGGCCTTTTGATGCCTCTTGCACTAGCTAAGAATTTTCTTTGTTCACCGAAACCAGGCTGAATTTTTTTAATTTTATGAAATTTATATTAGATTATAATTATATTTAAGGACAAATACAAATAGAATTAACTCCATTTATTTTTTTTCTCTTTAATGTATTTTACTTGTATAATATAATTTTTTTTATATATCATTCAAACAATCTCAATTTAAGCAGTAATTCTTTAATCCAAAACAAAATTATTGTAACAAACATAAGAACTAAATTAAGGTACAACATAGATAGAAAATAAATTAAATAAAATTTTATCCAACTGTAAGTAATTTTAGTTATTTCAATAGATAAAATTTCAGATTCAATATTGGTATTACTATTTGTTCACACGAAAGGATGGACAATTGTATTCATTGTATTTTTTTTTATATGACTTTGGAATCCAAAGAAGACTGGAAGTCATCCTAGTATAGCAACAAGTAAGCGATGACTATTGCGGCAAACATGTCTCTGTTTTACATTTTAATTTCCATACTTGACAGAAAATTCTATTATTTCGATAGATAATTGATGGGTAATGGCCCATCTGTCAATAGCAATTGATGAGCGATGAGGCCACCTCCCAATTTTGGTTTGATTTTAATTAAAAGAAAACGTAAATTTTAGTTATTTCGATAGATAAAATTTCAGGTTCAATATTAATATTGTTATTTGTTCACACGAAAGGATTGACAATTATATTTATTGTATTTTTTTTCTTTATATGACTTTTGATTCCAAAGAAGAATGGAAATCATCCTTATATAACCACAAGTAAGCGATGACTATTGCAGCAGACATGTATTTGTTTTACATTTTAATTTCCATATCTAGTAGGTATGAAAAGCTTCACTCTTTCTATTTGTCTATGCGGCCCCCTTTTTTTCTCTTAATGGGACCATGCAATGCTCTTGTTAGCTGTCACTAGCGAAGAATTGTCATCATTGATTTTTAAAGTAAATGTTAAATCAAAGCCGTTGATTTTTTTTTTGTAAATAAAAGGATATTATCGCTAACTAGGAATTGTGATAATTGATTTTTCTTTTTAAAATATATAGATTTTTTCACTTTACTACCTAATGTTTTCTGACGTATCATTTTACCATCAAAATTTCTTGATAATTATTTTTTTCCACTTAATAATTTATAATAGTTTTTTTGGTACATAATTAATTTTTTATTTCTTTAATTTAGAAGTTTAAATTATACTTACATTGTTTAGGGGTGAAATAGACTTTTATTATACGTTCTATTAAAAATTCTATTAATTTTAATAGTTTGGTGGTAAATGATAAAAATAGTAAGTAGGAAAAAAAATAATTGTCAGACAATTTAGATAGTAAAATAATATGTCAGAAAAAAAAATATCTTTGACATTAAATAGAATGTAATTAAAAAAAAGGGGATTTCAAGAAGATTTTGAAACAGTGCCAATAATCCGTCTCATTGAAAAACGATATTTAGCCTGAAATTTATTATTTTGATGATGGATAATTGATGGGTGAAGGCCCATCTCCCAAAGTTGTTTGACGGGTGATGAGCCATCTCTCAATTTTGGTCTGATTTTAATTAAAAATATTAAGTTTACTTATTTTGGTAGAAAAAATTCATGTTAAATATCAGTATTGTTATTTGTTTACATGAAATGATGGACAATCATATTTATTATAATTTTTAATATGATTTTTGGTTGCAAAGATAACTGGAAGTTATCCTTGTGCAGTGACAAAGAAGTGATTACTATTGCAACAAATGTGTCTCTGTCTTAAATTATAATTTCCATATTTGAGAGGGTGTGAAAAGCTTGACTCTTTCTACTTGTCCAAGTTACCCCTATTTTTTAATTTACGAGCCCTGCAATGCTCTTGACAGTTGTCACTAGCTAAGAATTGATGTTAGTTTTAATTGTTTTGATTGACGGAATTTCAAATCAAATATCAGTGCTGTTATTTGTTTATATCAAAGGATGGACAATTGTGTTTATTTGTTCATTTTTTTCATATGACTTTTGGTTGCAAAGAAGACTTGAAGTCATCCTTGTCGCTGCCCAAGAATTGTTATCGTTGATTTTTAAAGTAAACGTTGAACCGAAACCGTTGATTGCACTCAAAAGCACAGCGGAGAAACTCGGAGACTTGGACTTCTCTTAATTATATCAATTTGAAAAAAAAAATATTAAAGAAAACTAAAATTAGGGCAGAAGATATTATTTTATTTTGTAAGGGATGGGAAAGTCAAAATAAAATTGATAACTTTTTACTATTTTTAAGTCAAAATAAAATTGTCACATAAATATATTTTGAATTTTTGTAGGACATGTCTTATTAGTATTTAATAACTATAACATTGGCTTCCACAGCCAGGTATGCCTCACATTCACATAATCTATTTTCCCATCTATTTCATTAAAGTGTTGGCAACAGGGGAACGAGAAAATATGAAACATTAGGAGGATAAGTGATAAAATATTATTTAAGTAGGAGAAAAAGTGATAATCTTCTTAAATATTATGATTCCATCATCATTTTTTTTCATCTTTTATTTTTAAAGAACGTAGAGTAGGAAAATTAGATACAACTGTTAAAAAGCTAAAAAATAAAACTTATTACATGGTATAAGAAATAAAAAAATTACATCCTAACTCTTAAAAGTTTGGAGAGAATTCGCATTATACCGTCGTGTATTAGTTGAATTCAAGATAGTCGCACGTAGTACAAGGATTTTTTTTTCGCTAATATTAAATCTCCAGAGACTATTTCCCGTGAAAGCAAATCTAGTGTAGAGGTCAATTGACTTGGTATTCTATACATTTGCTCTTAGTGTGCTTCTTTTCTCCATCACCGTTTGGCTTCTGTAATTCATCTTCTGTTTCATCTTTGTTTTCTATTGCTACCCAACAACATAATCAATGGATTCACCAACCTTGAAAAATAATAGAGTAATCATATCACTTGTTTTTCCCCTTATCTTTCTTCTTGTTTTAGATTTTTCACTTTCTGTTTCTTCTAATTCTACAGAAGAAGCTCATGCTCTTGTGAAATGGAAAGCCAGCCTTGAAGTCCACAGTCGTTCTCTCTTGCATTCATGGTCTCTTTCTTCTGTAAATGCCACCAAAATAAGCCCGTGTGCTTGGTCAGGAATTCATTGCAACTATGCCGGAAGAGTCGTCGGAATTAACCTGACAAGCATAAGTCTAAATGGTACTCTTCTTGAATTCTCATTCTCATCATTTCCTCATCTAGCCTATCTTGATTTATATAATAACGAGCTCTTCGGCATCATCCCTCCTCAAATCAACAACCTTTCCAAGCTAGAGTACCTTGATTTTTCAGTTAATAAGTTGTCTGGTCAGATACCATCAGAAATTGGCCTTTTGACTCATGACGATTCTTCACATTTCAAGAAATCAATTAAATGGCTCAATTCCACATGAGGTGGGCCAATTAACTTTTCTTAATCACCTTGCTTTAGATTCGAATTTTTTGGATGATTCAATCCCTCGTTCTATTGGCAATTTGACCAACTTGGTTGTTTTGTATCTTTATAATAATTCATTTTCTGGTTTCATTCCTCGAAAAATAGAAAATTTAAAGTCACTTTTTGATCTAGAGCTGTGCATAAATCAACTTAACGGTGCTATACCTCTTTCAATTGGTAATTTGACTAATTTGAGATTCTTATTCCTCTATTGTAATGGGCTTTCAGGTATCATTCCAAGATGCTTTGAGGAGATGCGCGGCCTTTTGCACATTGACATATCCTACAATAAATTAGAGGGGCGGATTCCTAATAGCACAACATTCAGAGATGCTCCGTTGGAGACGTTACAGGAAAACAAAGGATTGTGCGGAGATATCAGAGGATTTCCATCATGCATGTCACACAAAAAAGCTTCCCGAAAGATTTGGACTGTTATTTTGTTCCCTCTTCTAGGGATGGTTGCTTTTGTTATTGCTTTGACTGGAATGTTCTTTATTTTCCGTCAAAGGAAAAATGATTCACAAACACAACAAAGTAGCTTTGGAAATACTCTAGGGTTGCTTTCAGTGTTAACCTTTGAAGGGAAAATCGTTTATGAAGAAATCATCAGAGCAACAAATGATTTTGATGCTAAGCATTGCATTGGAAAAGGTGGACATGGAAGTGTTTACAAAGCTACGGTACCATCTGGAGAAATCTTCGCAGTTAAGAAATTTCATTCCTCACTTCCAGGTGAGATGTCATTTCAGCAAGAAGAATTCCTTAATGAAATTAAAGCATTGATAGAGATACGACATCGAAATATTGTGAAATTTTATGGCCTCTGTTCACATCCCAGACACTCATTTATAGTTTATGAGTATCTGGAATGCGGTAGCTTGGACAAGATCCTCAGCAATGATGCATTGGCAAAAGAATTGGGTTGGACTCAGAGATTGAATGTGATAAAAGGTGTAGCTGATGCTGATAAGAGCATACCCAAGTTCAAATGAGAAGCAAAACCCAACAGCAAATATGACGAATATGCATGGGCACATGCAAGTAACCATGCAAGCCATGCATGGGGTGGGCATCACGTTCCCTCAAGGACTCTTCAAAAAATCAACGGAAAGCTTACTACGTCAAGCCGTATTGATGAAGAATTCAGATTTAATCATGTTTCTTTTAAGATTATTATTTACTTCGAAATTATAGCTAAGTAGTTTAATTGATTTTAACTACTTTATTTCATTAATTTTGTTCTATAAATAGACTCGAATATTTCAATAAAAAGATATCAGACTTTTATCTAATTCAATTAGTAATTGCAGTAGTTCTCACCCTAAGAAGAACAAATTATTTGTTTGTTGTTTCTGCTAATTCTGACTGGGACCTAATAGATGCGTTATTTTACTTGCACAATAATTACTCCCACCAATTGTTCATCGAGACATATCGAGTAAGTACGCGCTGCTGGATTTGGGTTATGAAGAAGCCCATGTTTCAGATTTTGGAATTGCCAAGTTTCTCAATCCGAACTCCTCTAACTGGTCCAAACTTGCCGGTACACACGGATATGTTGCACCAGGTATCACAACTTTGAATTAATAATTCTCTGCTAATTCTTAAATCCCCACATCATCATGATCTTTATTTATTTATTTTTTCTTATGTTACACTGAGCGAAAAAATTGGTGTGACATAGATGATCAAATTTTGTGTCTCAATTTGCAGAGCTAGCCTACACAATGAAGGTTACTAAAAAATGCGATGTGTACAGTTTTGGAGTGTTAACATTAGAAATGATCAAAGGGAAGCATCCAAGAGATTTTCTTTTTGAAATATCATCTTCATCTTCCAATATGAACGTAGAAATGTTGGACTCTCGGATTCCATATCCATCACTCCATGTCCAAAACAAACTGATGTCAATCATGCAGGTTGCCTTCTCATGCTTAGATCGGAATCGAGAGTCCAGACCAACGATGCAGAGAATTAGCCAATTGTTATGTGAAATTTTTTTCAAAGTCTAGTCCATCAATGGTTTTTTATAATCTTGTCTGTACTTTTACTGGTAAATTATTCACGTTGCAACTCTTTGTAGCAAAGGCCTTCGTGTTTTCATTATCATTGTCGTTGGAAGTTCAATCTAATCAATTTCACTATAATTCTAATCATAACGTGGGTTAATGCTTGAATCATAAAATAATCAATTTTTTAACAGGAATTACATTCCCATTTACCCTAATTGAATCCAGGGATAGACACAAAACTAAAATTCTGGAAGGCCACAAAACTCATGGGAGTAAAATTTCGAAGCCAAAGTGAAAACGGTAAAAATAGTAGAGGCGAAATCTCTATCTTGTCCCTATCTTGTTGTTTCAAAGTTTTAACTTGAGCATATAAATTTTCTTTATTATTATTGTTATTATTATTATTTTGGCCCTACTTTTACTTGATAGCAAAATGCAGAGGTCAATTGGCCCATTAATATTGGTAGCGAAACTAATTAAGCTCTTTTGAAAAATATAAAGAGAGAGAAGAATCTTTGTGGAAAAACTTTGGAGAATCACTTAATTGTTCATTTGAAAAATCCAATCATTTTAACATTTTTTTTTTGAAAGAAAGTAAACCTTTCCATTGATTAAAGCTGGAGAAAAACATCCACAGCAGGAACTGGGCAATTTCCTATATAGAGGACAGGGTCTACACAATCTAAAGCAACTTTTGCCAAGTTATGAGCCATGACATTACACCTTCTTGGTACAAAAAGAATAGATGCTGTGTTCTGCTCTTTTACACAATCCTGAATTTCTTCTATGTTCCATGATATGAAAACGTTTGTGAGAGGGGAAGAAATCGATGTCTTTATTGTATATCACATGGTTATTTATATATACACCTATACCCAAAATCAAAGATAGCTACGAAATCTCTAAATAGTCTCCTAAATATGCTCCTTCTATTCCTAATGGAATACAAAAGTTGCTCCTTCTATTCCTAATAGAATACAAATGCTATACAAAGAGAATATTACAACAGTTACTGCACATGCACACGTTAGTTGCTCCATGCACACGTTAGTTGCTGCACACGTTCCCAATATGATATTTCAGCTAAACTGCTATTCCTTTTCAGAACAAGCTCCACAACTTCTTTAGAGTCTGATTCAATAACAAAATGGGCACAATTTGCTTTCCTCGCTACTTGGATGCCTAGTAGCACAGCTTCAGCCTCCATGTCTGCAACATTGCCTTTAAGAGTAGTTCTCTGAGCTGCTGCAGCTACACAATCTCCTCTGGAATCTCTAACCACAGCTCCAATCCATCCCTTTTGCTTAGATAAATTTGTAGCCGCATCTACAATTACTTTGAAATAGCCAGGTGGAGGGGGCTTCCAAACTTGCTGCCCATTTTGCTGCTGCCCAGCCAAAGCATTATTTTTTCCAGAATTTATCCTCCTATATGACTCTACAACGGCTTCTGCTCTTGTAACTGAAAACAGAGGATCTTCCATCTTTCCTTAAAAAACAAAGCAATTCCTCGAGTGCTAAATTGCCCAGCAAACTGCAATTATATGTTCAATGTCTTTCTTCCCCCTCTTCATTGCTAACTCTTGCAGCACACTTAACATATCCTGATGAGCCATCACCTTAATCTCTTCATAAAATTCTGTCAGCTTCCAAACTTTTCGAGCAAACTTACACCCCACTAGAGCATGGAACACATCTTCGCTCCTACTACAACATCTCTAACACACTGGATCCCCTACAATTTTTCTTTTCCATAGATTTTCTACCGTTGGTAGCACATTCTGAGCAGCCCTCCACATAAAAATCTTTACCTTCAATGGAATGTCATTTACCCAAATAATCTGCCACATTGTTTTGGATATGTCTGAGCAACTTGGCCTATCTGGGGATTTCAAATTCACTGCCAACTGGTGACCACTTTTAACCGAGTAGATTCCATGTTTATCAAAGTGCCATACCAACTTATCTGGTCTTGGAGTTTTTGGCAGTGGAGTTCTCAATATTCATTTAGCAGTTTCCTTTGAAAAAGACTGCCCAATCAAGTCTTCCCTCCACTTTTTGCTTCCATAAATTAACTCAGCCACCACCGCCTCCATTGATAAGTTGGGCTGTGGGTTTGCTCTAGGGATCTCAAAATTTTTTACCTAATTGTTTTCAGAAATTTTCACTTGCTTCCCATCTCCTATCCTCCATCTTAAGCCTTTATGCAACACTTGCCTACCCCACAGAATACTCCTCCATACAAAAGATGGATTGGACCCCAACTTTGCTTCCATAAAGCTAGAGTGCTTGAAGTATTTTGCCTTCAAAATCTGCGCCATTAAAGTCTCGGGATTATGCAGGATTCTCCACCCCTGCTTTGCAATGAGGGCTTGGTTGAAACCTGAAAATTCTTTGAAGCCTATTCCCCCTCGTATCTTGGCATGGCATAGTCTTTCCCATCTAGCCCAATGTATGCTTCTGTGAGTATCAGAGGATCCCCACCAAAATCTTGAAATGGCTTTCTCAATATCCTCACAAAGGCCTTGAGGAATTTTGAAAACACTCATTGCATAGGCTGGGATTGCTTGTACAAAAGCTTTGATTAACACTTCTTTGCCCCCACAGGAAAATTTCTTGCTTTGCCAGCTGGAAAGCTTGCTTAAAACCCTTAACTTTATCTATTAAAGAAACTGATTTTCTTTCTCCCCACCATAGATGGAAGGCCAAGGTACCTTTCATGTTTTGTGACAACATTCAGGCTAAAAATATTCTTGAATTCCTCCTTTTGAATCTGACTTGTACCTGAGCTAAATAACATAGACGATTGTTCAAAGTTGAAGACCTGTCCCGAGGTTGCTGCATAGCAATCAAAAATGCCCTTTAAAATTCTGCAATCATTGCTGGACGCCCTTGCAAACACCAAACTATCATCAACAAATAAGAGATGTGTAACTGATAAACTCCTGTTAAACTTCAGCCCTTGGATGAGACTTCGATTTTCTACCTGAACCAACAAATTTGAGAGCACCTCCGCACAAATAATGAAAATATAAGGCGAGAGAGGACATCCCTGCCTTAAACCTCTTTGAGGGGTGATCAACCCTTTTGGCACTCTATTGATTAGAACTGAAAAACTAGCTGTAGATATGCAATTCATTACCAAGCTCACCCATTTTTCAGAAAACCCTAACTTTTGCATTGTGTGCTTTACAAAATTCCATTCTATTCTATCATATGCTTTACTAATGTCAAGCTTTAAAGCAACCAGCCCCTTTTTTTTACTCCTACTCAGTCTTATTTTATTCAAACACTCATATCCAATAACAAGGTTATCCGTAATGAGTCTACCGTGAACAAAAGCACTTTGGGTGGGGGAGATGATATCATTTAAAATCCGTTTAAGCCTATTTGCTATTGTTTTTGCAATGATTCTATATATTACGTTACAAAGGCTAATAGGCCTAAACTCTGTCACTTTTTTTGGCTTATTTACTTTCGGAATCAAAGCAATGTAGGCATGGTTTAAAGGTGCAAGGTTACCTCCCTCGTTTAAAACATGCAGACAAGTTGTAACCACCCCCTCCTTTACTGAGCTCCAATGCTTCTGGAAAAACACAACTGGGAGTCCATCCGGGCCTGGGGCTTTCGTGGGGCACATTTGTGCTAGCGCTTCTACAACTTCTTCTTCTGTGAAAGGCTGGTCCAAGTAGTTCCCCATCTCCTCTGTAACCTTTGTTGGCAATTCCTCTAAAGTTGCATCCATTAGCTCTCGAGAAGGCTTTGTTGAGCTGAAAATTTTTGAAAAGTACTCATAAAACAGTTGTTCCACTTCTTCCTCATTCTCTGTCCATTTCCCGTTTTCATCTTCCAATCCATGAATCTTGTTTTTGTTCTTTCTTGTAGAGGCCTTTGAGTGAAAGCAACTTGTATTTTTGTCTCCCTCCTTCAGCCAATCCGTCCTCGACCTTTGTTTCCAATAAACTTCCTCATCCAAGAGAATGTTGTCTATCTCCATTTCTATTCTCCTAATCTCCTCGCCACTGTCTAAATGGCAGAAGCCATTTTTCAAGTCTTTTAGCTTCTTTTTTAGCTGCTACAACTTCCTTTTCCTTCCTTCAAATTCCTCTCTACTCCAAATCCTCAAATTCGCCAAAGACTCCTTAGAAATCCTTTTGAAAATTTCAGCCGAATTTCCACCCTTCCAGCTGATTCCCTCCATCCATTCTTTCTTAACAATTTCCTTGCACTTTTCATATGGACTCCACATGTCTTCATAGTGGATTCTATGAAAAGTTTTCCTAGAGTATCTGTTTCCCCTACCTTTCTCCAGGACCTCCATCATTAGAGGGCTATGATCAGAGCTCCACGAAATTAAATTTTGGGCTGCCTTCTCTTGGAAATTTTCCCTCCAGCTCCTATTTCCTAAAAATCTGTCCAGCCTCTTTTCTATAATATTCTCCCCGAATCTTCTGTTTGACCACGTGAATGGATACCCGGTGCTCCCTAAATCCGTTAGGTCACAATATTTTAAAGCTTCCCTGAAATCATTCACCAGATTTGCTCTTCTATCTCTACCTCCTAATTTTTCATTTAAATTCAGAACTTCATTAAAGTCCCCGAAACATAGCCAAGGAAGTGAAGATAAACCAGCTAACCTTCTTAAAAGCTCCCATGTATGCTTTTTTTGATCCGTTTCAGGGTGGCCGTAAACTCTGGTACATCGCCAGAATTTTCCCTCCTCATTATGAACCACAGCATCCACATGGTGTTTACTAAAAGATTTTATTTCCACATTAATGTCGTCCATCCAACACATTGCCAAACCACCTCCCAATCCCTCTCTATCCACTGCAAAACAATTCTGGAACTTTAGCTTACTAGCTTTCCTTTGCATTTGTCTAGCCGTCATTTTTGTTTCGCAAAGAAAACAAATTTGAGGTCTATATTCTTGCAAGAGTTGTTGGGCTTCTCGGAACGTTCGGTCTTTGCCCAGCCCCCGAACGTTCCAACTTAGCAGTTTCATGAAACATCGGCGGTGGCTGGGAGCCAGCACCGCCGATGTTTCATTTGTGACATTTTGGACCTCCTCCCATCCATTCTCCTTATCCTTTTCGAAGTTCAGTTTTGTTGATGCACCAGCTAGTTTCTGAATCCGTGGTGATAAATAAATATTACTCGGGTTGTTTAGTTTGCTCTTTTTTGGTTTTGGACTTTCGCAATCTATGGTGCTGTTGGGCCTCTTTACTCTTGTAATCCCTTCACTAAACCCCTCCTCTTCTTCTTTATTTCGGGCTTGGTATTTCATTTCTTTTTTCTGATTTTCGTTTTTCCTCCCCTGGGCCCGTTTTCCATATCTTCAACTTCTAATTTTATGATCGGTTGCACTCCATTTGTCTTTTGGCAATCCATCTCAGCTGAAGTGTTCCTTAACTCCTCCTCTTCCCACTCAATTATTCCCACCATTGCTGTGTTAGGTTTTTTGCTTAAAAACTTTCCCTTCCTGCCTTTTGATTTTGCTTCCATGGTCTCCTCCCAATGCACTGTATCATTGACAGCTAGGTTTTTGTTCCCCGTACAGCTATCCTCTAGCTCATTGCGTCCTGCCAACCCCTGCATTAATTGCTTCTGACTCCCTTTCTGAATCTCACCCATTTCCCCCTCCGAGCTATCCATGCCCGAATCTTGATGGATCTGGTTTTCTTCTTCAGCATTCCCCATTTGATCCACCCTGCATCTTTCATTTTCTATACTGCGTCGCCTTGGATCTTTCATTGGCGTTGAAGAACTTGTGTGGCCTTTGCTAGCTTCCAACTCCCACCTATCTCTTCGTCTGTTCTGTTTTAATCTCTCGGCTATGGAGGTAGCCTTGAGCCATGGCCCGTAAGCCATATTATCTTTGGATTGAGACTTGTAGTGTGTACATTCTCTGTATTGATGCTCAATTCTTCCGCAACAAAAGCAGAAATCCGGCAATTGTTCATACATTACTCTCATAGGAATATCATCCTCGTCATCCCCTTCTTGTTCCAACTCTATAATCTTTTTTAATGGCTTAGTGATGTCTACTGAGATTCTCAACCTCAAAAATTCTCCAAAGCATTCCCCCGCAGCATCAGTTTCTATTTCTTCCACCTTTCCAATCACCGCACCTAGCTCATTTGCCATCTCTTTATGCATGCACATGATAGGGACCTCATGAATTTGAACCCAAAAGGATGCATGGCTGAAATCCTGCTTTTTACATCCCCGCATTTTAATTTTGCAATTGAAGACGCAATCTCTCTTTTGATTTTACAGACTTAAGCTTTAAAGCTTGAGGTAATTAATGATACGAGAAAATCTCTCAGTAGCCTCTAATGGTGAATTATGTTTTTAATTGTTGAATTTAATTTTATTGAGATTCTTATTTTTTCCCCTTTTCTCTTTTATTTAATTTTTTATGGGGTTTTGGTCTTTGAGGCGGTGATTGTGTCTTGGCCAAAATGAAAAAAAAAAAATTGTAGAAGAAATTGTTGTATAATTTTGAATTTAATTAGGATGAAAATTGGAACAAACAATTTTGTGCTGTATTAAGAAGATTACAAAAGTTGGGTCTAGGCAAAAGCATACTGGTACAAAATTGTTAGATGAATTACAACATAAAAGTGTTAGGCATAGCGTGGTGCCTATCTCAATAATTATGAAGACTCATGAAAAAGAGAAAACTGGCATAATCACTAGAACAATGCTACAATTTGGTGATAACATCAAATAGTATCTGGCTAGTAGCATTTGAGCATCAAAAAAAAAAAAATTGAGTATACAAATTTTAATTGGTTGATTCCTCTTGCAGCAAGAGGCAACATGATAAGAAATTAATTGTTTGATCTGAAAGTTGAAGTTGATGAGTAGAGTGAAGAATTCTGTTAAAGGCTTTTAGCATTCTTTTTTTTTTTTTTATATTGCATTTCCTGATTAGCTATGCTGACACCTGATAGTGTCACCTTGAAACCTATATGACAACAATTTAATAAAGTTACAAATGTTTCTTTAAAAAAAAAAATAGACGCCATTTTTTGCAATGCACAGTGATTACATGCATATTAGTTATGAAGCTTACAACTATAGTACTACAAATTAGTATTTAAAACTAGGCAGCCTGGGTTGTGTGTGCAAAATATACTCTTTTGATATGTTGATTTTAAGATGGAATAGTTTTTCTCGTTCTTTCCCAGATTTTAATCTTATATAGCTGCAAAAAATAGAATAGACAACTTATATGTTAATGCTAAAGTAAAAATGGTTGATAAGAATAGTGAAGCAAAGAGTAGTAAAAATGGCCATATATAACACCGTTTTGTTATGAAATTATTGTTTCGGTTAAAACATTTGACAATTTAAAAGTCTCAAACGTAAAGCCACTTAGTCATCGATATGGACGATTATAAAGTCCAAAATTAATTTTAAGTTTCTTATTTTCTTAAGATTTAAATTCGGATGATTAATTAAATAAAATTACTTAGAAATTACTCGATCAAACTCCTGACGATTAACTATATAAATTTGGGGCCGTCTCAAGACAATGTAGGGTTTTAAGCAAGAATTTCAAATAAATATTACAAGTAAAATTTATTTTGTTTTGGGTGTAAGACTAAAAGCTAATGTCTATGTTAATGGATAAAAAACAATAATAATAAAAAAAGTGTATGTACAATTTTATAAGTAAAGCTCTAAAAAATTGTAGATTAGGAGTATTTTTTTTTTCTCAATTGTTTGCGAGAGTATACTTTCATATTATTGGTCAACTGATCTTTGGATTATATTACAAGTGTATGGATTTAAAATTCCAATAGAATTTTAGATTAACCTTTATTTTTAGAATTGTAACAACTTAAAAAAATGAAAAAGAAAATGAATGGCGAATGGGATTGGACAAAGATTCACTATTAATCATTTTTTTACTTTTTGAACTAGCTTTCGATTTTAATATATCGAAATAGATAGACTCACTCTTAAATTTTAATGGGCCACTAAAATATATTTAGAAAGAATTCAAATGGGCCTTGATGATATATTACAAAAGAAAATAAAACTTATTTCACTTGAAATGTTTACTTTTAAAGCATATATTAATATGTAAAAAAATTGATTTATCCTAAATTGAGGCCTTAAGTTTAGATGGAGCCCTAGGTAATTGCTTAACTTAACTAAGGGTTGAGCCACTACTTTGTAAATCTAAGACCAACCGTACTACCATAATTTAAGTTTATATTTTATAAGATGTAGGATTTAAACATACGATAACGATAATTCTGTTAGCCTAAAGGGCTACATATAATGTAATTTTGATGATAACAAACTTGTATCTTAAGTGATTTAATAAATATTGTATTTCACATTTTCACTAATTTTTTAAGGATAATATTTATGCAAGTGAATCAAGTGAAATCAAGTTGAAAACACTCAACGGACAACGGCGAAATCAAGAATAAAAGTTTAGAGCTCAACGGACAAATTATTGCGATAAATACTTGTAAAGCTGGTATGATTTAATTGATGCATGATTTAACATTTGAGAAGCTCAAGAGATTAATTTAAATAATTACTTTTCATAAACTAAAAGGTTTTATTTTTATAAGATAGAGTATTTTGTGGATTTGAGTAATTTAGACTTAAATGAAATTTTTGCAATATTTGAATTTAATAAGTATTATTTTGAATTCCGGAGTTGGTCCACCTATTTGCAAACATTTAAAATGATTTGAGCCATACTATAATTTATGAAAGTTTGAGGACCCGAATGTAATCCAAACATTTGAAATCCAAAATTGGACAGAGAGTGAGTGGCTAACCGCATGAGGCTAGCGGCTTGCCGCCTGAGGAAAATCTCATATTTTCAAAATTTGGACTAAAGTGAAAAGTTTTGAGAACTTAAAAAAATATGGGTATTATGCTAATTTTTGAAAAGGACTTCTTTGAAAAATTATATTAGAGTTGGAGCCATATCATAATTTCAAAAAGTCTTGGGAATGACAAGTATTATTTAGAAGTTCTGAAATTGGACCAATTTGTAAAGTTTATGGTGTTTTGTGCCATATTATAATTATAGAAAGTTTTAGGCCAAAGTGTAATTTTGATGAATAGTTGTACTGTAGTAAAATTCAAATTTAACAGTAATATCACTATTATGAGCGGCTAATGCTTGGTTGCGGGAATTTACCTATAACGGTTAGTTTTTGGGCTCTAACTATAAAAAGTCAACTCCAATTTCATTTTAAAGACTAATGCAAGCATAAACAAGATCATATAACATATACTGAGCTTCCAAATCGCAAAATCATCATAGATTGAATCATTATTGTGTTATTATTTTCATATCCACTCTTAAAGAGAGTTTTTGTTGTAATTTTCATTTATTATCAAATTATCAGTGTACAAGTGTAGAAACACTTGGGGTGAAAAGATTGGGGAGATAATCTCTTGACTGTAAAGGTTCATTGACACCTTGAAAGTCAATTGCAAGAACTTGAAGCCTTGGAGGCTTGAATAGTGAAATCTTCGAGCTTAGTTGGCTTGGAGGCGTGGACGTAGGCGGGAATTGCCGAACCACGTAAAATTCCTTGTGCTTGTTTTCTCTTCCCTTACTCTTTTATTATTATACTATATTGAATTTATTATTTTTGTATTTGATTAAGGCAGTAGATTAAATTGTTGTGCAAATGGTTTAGCATAAAATTTAAAAACCCAATTCACACCCCCTCTTGGGTTGCATAACTTGCATTTCATTTGGTATCAGAGCTTGGTTCTCTTGTTAGGACTTAACCATCTAGAGCAAAAGATTCATGGTAACCCAAAATGACTCAACCTTTAGCGAAGAACAATCTACAACTAGACCACCGTTCTTTGACGCAAATAACTACATGTATTGGAAAACTGTAACGCCACAAATTTTCATAATATTAAATTATGGAAATTGGGCTTTCATTGATAATTATAAGTGGTCTATAACCTTTATTAAGAAAGGGATAGAAATTATAAATAGAAGTTAATTATGAGATAGTTTTGAAAAATGGTTATTTTTCCTTATTAAATAGGGTTTCTTAAGATTCCCTATAAATTCATAATTTTCCCTTCCATAACCCTAATTTCACGATGTTTATTCTTCTTCTCTGCTGCTCTTTATGCTCCTACTCAAATCTTAGGATTCAAACCTTTGTTTAGGAGAGAATCAAAGCGACGGGTAAGTTATTCTCTCTGTTCTCAACAGATTTCTAATCACTCTATTTAGGGTTTATATTGGCATGATTCTAGATGGTTATAGATCATAATGCAAGATTTAGATTGTATTTAGGCGTTGATTAGGGTTTTGATTTATTATGAGTTTAGTTAATCAATCATTGACGTATTGAGCACAGGATAATTCTGGACAGTATGAGTATCTCGATTTTAAACCTATATTTTCTGAACGAATTTTCTTATAAAATTTATATTTCTGGAAACTAGACATGTAGGGCTTCTTGAGTAAATTTTATTTTATAAAATTCGATTACGTTTTCAATTTTATATGTATTTTCGAAATAGAAACCACCGCACTGGAAAACTGCGATTCCACCATTACGGTCTGATTCACAAGACTATTTGTACAATCAGATGAACTCGGAAAATTCTGCAATTTTATATGTCGGTTAATATATGTGTCTAGGATTCCCAGTTTTAATTTCATAATTTTTTGACTAGAATTTTATTTTATAACAATCACGGAACCCGTTCTGATTGGTTTAGATTATGTGAAAACAGTTTCGAATTTGCTGAGAAGTAAATAGTTTTTAAAATGTTTTTGATATCGGATCCTCTTGTAAATTTTACATGGGGTACTCATGGATGTCCCAAATATTTCCATAGAATATTATATCATTCTGAGTTTTAGATTAAGAGTTAAAAGTTTGAGAATCAGACCTGCACGGGTATGAATTAGAAAATCAGATTCTTAGAATAAGTTATTAATTGTCATATCTTGTATTTGTTTAAGGTATTGAAGGTGATTGAGGGTCTTAGAAGCTTAGAGGTGTGTTAATTCAAATTCATTTGTCGAGTTAAGTAACTTCATTCCTAGTATACTGGATATGTATAAGTATTTTGATATTATTATTATAAGTATAAATGTTTTTATACTACTTAAAGGATTAATTGATTTTGATAATAAAATTAGTTTTATGTAAATGTTTTAAAGCTAAATTCTTTTTAACAAAGTATTTTATAAATGCTTTTGAATATGTAAGTTATTTTGTTACATGCCTACTTTTATGATTTTGTTTATAAAAGGTTATGCAAGCCTAAATTATTGTTATGAACTTTTATAAATCTGATACGAATGTTTTGTACCCATGTTTGATTTCAATTATTGATGATTGTATGAGATTCTTAATGTTTTGGCTCATTGTCCATAGTTATTCAGATTCTGATTCTGATTCTGATCGTTATATACGATATATCTGTCTGGACCAGTACTGGGTTTCTGTTTGAGTGTGCACACGATATTCTGATTCTGTTTCTGGCCGGGTCACCGGGACTATAAGTGACACTATGTGACAAGAGCTAACCTTTTGTTTTCTGTATACGTATTATATGATTTACTTCGTAAGTAAATATGCTTTTGGATATTCTGAATTATTAAGAATTTATGTTATGTTATCGTGATATATCGTTTTATGAAATTTATGGATTATGATATATGTTTTAAACAAAAGAAGGCTTGCAATATTTTTGTATCGATAGGCCTAGTATGTTAGAAATGGTTTTACTTACTGAGTTGACGGCTCACCCCTCGTCATTACTTTTTGCAGAGTAAGTTTCTTTTGAGAGGTGCGCTTAGCTTTGGAGTTAGTAATTTTTCATTTCCGTTTGCCATTTGAATAAGAGGAGGAATGGACTCGTGTTTCTATTTAGTTATTTCTATTATGAACGTGTAATTTGGAGTTTGAGATTTTTTTTATTATTTTTATGTCCTCGGGAGAGATTATTTAGTATTAGACGTTTGAATTTATGGATTTATTTGAATAAGAATTAGAAGTATTTCAGTTTGAAACTTATGAGTAAAGATTATGATTTGTAAGTAACCTCCTTCTTCACGTGCTCCGCACGTGTTAGATTTGGGGTGTTACAATTGTGGTATTAGAGCGCTAGGTTAGGATTATGTAGACTTTCTTTTACGGTTTAATTAGATTGTCTAATAAAATCGATTACATTTGTTTTGTAGACATGAAGAAGGACAATATGGGTATGAAAAGTGTTAAGAATAAGAGATGGACAGAAATTGACAGGACCGAACAATTTATCTTAGGAGGAGTCCTTGTTAAAGATCTTAGGAGACTTCATAAGCAGCGAATGGATGATATACTAAGACAGACTATAGAGGTCTACATCGATACTCCTCCAGGACCTGGAGCTTCAAAAAAGAAGCTCAATGAGGCTATACGTGGACTACGTGTTTATGGCAAGGGAGGTAACAAGAATAAGCTTGTAATATGTCACCTATTTTGGACAAGACCTCGATTTAAGCCTTACTATAGCAAAGGATGGGGATCTCCAGGTCTAAATAAACTACCATATAGAACTCCTAAGGAAATCGAGACAGCTGGAGTCACGACTAAGGAAAGAAAATCAAGAGATGTCACATAGGGGAGGTGCTAGGCATGCCTCTAGCTCGAGAGATGTTTTAGGTATCGCTGAGGACGCTGACCCAACCTTGCGCGAGATGGCTAATGAAGGAAATCCTATGATGCGCGCAATGGTTAGATTGATGGAACAACAAAGTAAGTTGATTCAAGATATGGCTAGAGGTAGAGTTGGGGCACAAGAGAATGTGCTAGTTGAAAGGCACGGTGGCGCAAGGGATCAGGGAGCTATGGTGAGATCTTTACCGATCATAAGAATTTAAAGTACTTGTTTACTCAGAAGGAATTGAATTTGAGGCAGAGAAGATGGTTGGAGTTGGTGAAGGATTTTGATTGTTCTATTAATTACCATCCAGGTAAGGCAAATGTAGTAGCAGATGCCTTGAGTAAGAAATCATCTGGGTGCATCTCTCATCTTATCACCATGCACTTTCATTTGATAAAAGACCTGAGGAGATGTGGGATTGAGGTAGTTACCCATGGGTAAGGAGACTTGTTAGCACATTTAATAGTCTAACCCACTCTAATTGATAAAGTTAAGGTAGCTCAAAAGAACGACATAGAACTCAATAAAATCCATGAAGATGTGAGCAAAGAACATAAGCCCGGATTCAGACTTGATAATGGGGATGCATTATGGTTGGGGCAAAGGCTATGCGTGCCAACAGACGAAGAGTTGAAGGCAGAGATCTTAAAAGAAGCGCATGAATCATCTTACAGTATGCATCTTGGTAGTACTAAGATGTATCATGATTTAAAGTAGAGCTTTTGGTGGAGGAATATGAATAGAGATATTGCCACTTTTGTGTCTTGATGTTTAGTCTGCCAACAAGTAAAGATTGAACATCAAAGACCAGCAGGAACTTTACAAATGCTTCCTATTCCTCAGTGGAAATGGGAACACATAACAATGGATTTCGTCTCTGGATTCCCTCGTTCTAGGAGGGGATGTGATTACATTTGGGTAATTGTTGATCGATTGACGAAATCGGCTCATTTCTTGGCAATGAAGAGTACAGACAATGTAGGGCAACTAGCTAAGTTGTTCATTAAAGAGATAGTAAGGCTTCATGCAGTTCCAGTGTCAATAGTGTCTGATAGAGATCCATTATTCACTTCAAGATTTTGGGCTAGCTTACATAAAGAGTTGGGGACAAAATTGAGATTTAGCACTGCTTTCCATCCACAGACAGATGGACAATCCGAAAGGACTATTCAAACCCTTGAGGATATGCTTTGGGCTTGTGTACTAGACTTGAGTGGTGGTTGGAAAGAGCACCTAATGTTGATCGAATTTGCTTATAACAATAGCTTCCATTCGAGTATTGGCATGGCACCATTTAAGGCATTATATAGAAGAAAGTGTAGGTCCCCAATTTGCTGGGATGAGGTTGGTGAAAGAAAACTTTTGGGTCCAGAATTAGTGCAGATTACTGTTGATAAAATCAAGTTGATTAGAGGACGTCTTCAAACAGCTCAGAGCAGACAGAAGAGTTATGCAGATCGTCGTAGACGTGAGTTGGAATTTGAAAAAGGAGATTTTGTTTTCTTGAAAGTATCGCCATGGAAAGGGGTGTTTCGGTTCGGGAAGAAAGGGAAGCTTAGCCCTAGATTTATTGGACCATTTGAGATTTTAGAGAGAATTAGTCCGGTGGCCTATCGCATAGCTTTACCACCAAGTCTGTCTAGGCTTCACAATGTATTTCATGTGTCTGTGTTAAGAAAGTACATTGCAGACCCTTCACATGTGTTAGACTATCAACCAATTCAGATAACTGAAGACATGTCGTATGAGGAACAACCTATTGAGATTGTCGATCGAAACGAACAAGTATTAAGGGATAGAGTTATTCCCCTAGTGAAGGTACGATGGATGAATCATTCTATTGAGGAAGCCACTTGGGAGCGAGAAGTAGAAATGTTGGAGAAGTATCCTCAACTCTTCCATGCATAAGGTAACCTTTTAATTTCGAGGACAAAATTTTTGTTAGGAGGGAAGAATTGTAACGCCACAAATTTTCATAATATTAAATTATGGAAACTGGGCTTTCATTGATAATTATAAGTGGCCTATAACCCTTATTAAGAAAAGGATAGAAATTACAAATAGAAGTTATTTATGAGATAGTTTTGGAAAAGGGTTATTTTTCCTTATTAAAGAGGGTTTCTTAAGATTCCCTATAAATTCATATTTTTCCCTTCCATAGCCCTAATCTCACGACGTTTATTCTTCTTCTCTGCTGCTCTTTATGCTCCTACGCAAATCTTAAGATTCAAACCTTTGTTTAGGAGAGAATCAAAGCGACGGGTAAGTTATTCTCCCTATTCTCAACAGATTTCTAATCACTCTATTTAGGGTTCATATCGGCACGATTCTAGATGGTTATAGATCATAATGCAAGATTTAGATTGTATTTAGGCGTTGATTAGGGTTTTGATTTATTATGAGTTTAGTTAATCAATCATTGACGTATTGAGCACAGGATAATTTTGGACAGCATGCATATCTCGAATTTAAACCTATATTTTCTGAACGAATTTTCTTATAAAATTTATATTTCTGGAAACTAGACATGTAGGGCTTCTTGAATAAATTTTATTTTATTAAATTCGATTATGTTCTCAATTTTATATGTATTTTCGAAATAGAAACCACCGCACTGGAAAACTGCGATTCCAGCATTACGATCTGATTCACAAGACTGTTTGTACCATCAGATGAACTCGGAAAATTCTCAAATTGTATATGTAGGTTAATATATGTGTCTAGGATTCCGAGTTTTAATTTCATAATTTTCTGATTAGTATTTTAGTTTATAAAAATCACGGAACCCATTCTGTTTGGTTTAGATTATGTGAAAACAGTTTCGAATTTGCTGAGAAGTAAATAGTTTTTAAAATGTTTTTGATATCGGATCCTCTTGTAAATTTTACATGGGGTACTCATGGATGTCCCAAATATTTCCATAGAATATTATATCATTCTGAGTTTTAGATTAAGAGTTAAAAGTTTGAGAATCAGACCTGCACGGGTATGAATTAGAAAATCAGATTCTTAGAATAAGTTATTAATTGTCATATCTTGTATTTGTTTAAGGTATTGAAGGTGATTGAGGGTCTTAGAAGCTTAGAGGTGTGTTAATTCAAATTCATTTGTCGAGTTAAGTAACTTCATTCCTAGTATACTGGATATGTATAAGTATTTTGATATTATTATTATAAGTATAAATGTTTTTATACTACTTAAAGGATTAATTGATTTTGATAACAAAATTAGTTTTATGTAAATGTTTTAAAGCTAAATTCTTTTTAACAAAGTATTTTATAAATGCTTTTGAATATGTAAGTTATTTTGTTACATGCCTACTTTTATGATTTTGTTTATAAAAGGTTATGCAAGCCTAAATTATTGTTATGAACTTTTATAAATCTGATACGAATGTTTTGTACCCATGTTTGATTTCAATTATTGATGATTGTATGAGATTCTTAATGTTTTGGCTCATTGTCCATAGTTATTCAGATTCTGATTGTGATCGTAATATACGATATATCTGTCTGGACCAGTACTGGGTTTCTGTTTGAGTGTGCACACGATATTCTGATTCTGTTTCTGGCCGGGTCACCGGGACTATAGGTGACACTATGTGACAAGAGCTAACCTTTTGTTTTCTGTATACGTATTATATGATTTACTTCGTAAGTAAATATGCTTTTGGATATTCTGAATTATTAAGAATTTATGTTATGTTATCGTGATATATCGTTTTATGAAATTTATGGATTATGATATATGTTTTAAACAAAAGAAGGCTTGCAATATTTTTGTATCGATAAGCCTAGCATGTTAGAAATGGTTTTACTTACTGAGTTGACGGCTCACCCCTCGTCATTACTTTTTGCAAATTAAGTTTCTTTTGAGAGGTGCACTTAGCTTTGGAGTTAGTAATTTTCCATTTCCGTTTGCCATTTGAATAAGAGGAGGAGTAGACTCGTGTTTCTATTTAGTTATTTCTATTATGAACGTGTAATTTGGAGTTTGAGACTTTTGTTATTATTTTTATGTCCTCGGGAGAGATTATTTAGTATTAGACGTTTGAATTTATGGATTTATTTGAATAAGAATTGGAGGCATTTCAATTTGAAACTTATGAGTAAAGATTATGATTTATGAGTAACCTCCTTCTTCACGTGCTCCGCACGTGTTAAATTTGGGGTGTTACAAAAACTATAATGAAAATTTGTTTACAAGCATTAGATTATGAAATTTGGGAAGTTGTATGTGATGGTCCATTTATGTCTTTAACTAAAAATGTAGTTAGGGAAGATAATGTAAAACCTTCACGGGAATGGAATGAATTGAAAAAGAGAAAAATCTCTCTAAATTCCAAAGATATGAATGTCTTGTTTTGTGCACTAGATAAGAAAGAGTTTCATAAAGTGTCTAGTTGTGAAAGCGCTAATGACATTTGTGACAAACTTGAAGTTGTTTATGAAGGCACGAATGAAGTGAAAGAATCTAAAATTAGTAGGTATACTCGACAATATGAATTGTTCCAAATGAAACAAAATAAGAGTGTGTATTCTATGTATATTAGATTTATGGACATAGTGAACACTCTAAGAGCCCTAAGAAAGACGTTTTCAAATAACGAGAAAGTTAAGAAAATCATTAGGTCACTACCTAAGGAATTAAGACTTAAAAGGACTGCCATTGAAGAAGCCAAAGATTTGAATATTTTACTTATTGATGAATTAATTGGTTCTCTTATTTCTTTTGAGGAAGATTTGACAACCGAAAGAGGAAATAAGGAAAAGAAAAAAAGTATTGCTCCCAAAGCCACAAAATATGAGAGTATGGGGAAAGTGAACCGGATGATGAGAAGTTGGCTATGCTAGCGAGAAGGTTCAGAAAAGTTTTCAAGAAAACCAGAGAGAAAAAAATTTGGAAACCTCAAGAACCAAAAGGAGAAAAAAGAGGTAATTATATGCTATGAATGCAAAAAGCCTGCCCATATAAAATCGAAATGCCTACTTCTCAATAAATTCAAGAAGAAAGCTATGGTTGCTACTTGGGATGATAATGATGAATATTCAAGTGATGAAGAAGAGTCGCAAGAAGTATCAAACCTAGCACTTATGGCAATAGGAGATGATGATGATCTCAATGAGGTAAGTGATCATACCTACGATGAATTGTATGATACTTTTAAAGAATTGCATGATGAGTTGATGAAAATTGGTAAAAAGAATGTATGTCTTAAAAAGAAAATGGTATAGCTCAAAAATGAAAATGAATCTCTAAGTGCAAAAATTATATGCCTAGAATTAGAGAATAAAACATTGCATAATAGAGTTGCATTATCAAATGAGAAACCTAACACTTCACATGAGCATTTAGAATCACACATAGATGACTTAAAAAATGAAAACGAAAGGCTTAAGAAGAAGAACAATGAGTAAAATGAGATTGTTTTAAAATTTACAAATGGACAAAAGATGTTAGATAACATGCTTAACTCTAAAAACTGTGTATTTGATAAATGAGGACTTGGGTATAACTTAACTTGAAGCAAAAGTATTATAAGAATTATTTTGTTAAAGCTACCTCCTCAAGTGATCATAAGTTTGTTTGTCATTATTGTAATCAAAATGGCCACATGAAATATAGATGTCCTGTGAAAAGAAATGCATATTATGGTGTCAAATGTATTTGAGTTCCAAAAGGAATCGTTGCTAATGCTCAAGGACCCAAAAAGGTTTAGGTACCTAAGACATAAGATTTTCCTTGCAGGGCTTGAAGAAGAAGAAAAATAAATGGTACTTGGATAACTGTTGTTCTAGGCATATGACCGGAAATTATGCATGGTTTTTAAGTTTCACCAAAATCGAAAATGGTGGAGATGTATTCTTTGGAGACAACTCAAAAGGAAAAATTCTTGGAATTGGTAATGTTGGTAAAGTTTCCTCAACTCTAATTGAAAATGTGTGTTTGGTTGAAAATTTGAAACACAGTTTGATTAGCATTAGTCAATTGTGTGACAAGGGTTATAAAGTTGTTTTTGATAAATCAAGATGTGTTATTGAGAATGCATGTGATGAGAAAATTTTGTTTATTGGAAATAGATGTGGTAATGTTTACACAATTGATATAGAATGTGCATCTACTCATGATAAATATTTTTCGGCATTGCATGATGATGGTTGGCTATGACATAGAAGACTAGGACATGAAAGCATGTATTTGATTTTAAAAATTTCGAAAAATGATTTAGTTAAAGGTCTTCTAAAAATCGGTTTTCAAAAAGATAGAATTTGTGAAGCTTGTCAATTTGGAAAACAAATCAAAACTCCTTTAAAAAACAAGAACCATGTCTCTACTTCAAAACCACTTCAATTACTTCACATAGATTTGTTTGGACCTTCTAGATATGCAAGTTTAAGTGGCAAATATTATGCATTTGTGATTGTAGACGATTATTCTAGATACTCATGGGTATTATTCTTAGCTAATAAGAATGACGCCATTGATGCATTTAGAATTTTGTGTAAAAATGTTCAAAATGAAAAAGGTTATTCTATTACTTGTATTAGAAGTGATCATGGTGGAGAGTTTGAAAATCATTCATTTGAAAATTTTTATAATAATTTTTGCATTGAGCATCAATTTTCATCACCTAGGACTCCACAACAAAATGAAGTTGTTGAGAGAAAGAATAGGTCTATTCAAGAAATGACTAGAACTATGTTGAATGAAAATGCATTACTGAAATATTTTTGGGTCGAAGCCATCAACACCACTTGTTATGTTTTAAATCGGGTGTTGATTAGATCTCATCTCAATAAAACTCACTATGAGCTTTGGAAAGATAGAAAACCCATCATTGGTTATTTCAAAGTTTTTGGATGCAAATGTTTTATTTTGAACACAAAAGATAATATTGGTAAATTTGATCTAAAATTTGATGTTGGTATCTTTCTCGGGTATTCAAACTCATGCAAAACTTATAGAGTTTATAACAAAAGAACTTTAGTTGTGGAAGAATCCACGCATGTTACATTTGATGAATCTAACCCCTCCTCTATGGAGAAAGGAATTGTTAACGATGATGTAAATGGAGAATTACAAGAAGAATCATCAAAAGGTAAACAAGAGAATGTATCACAAGAAAATCAAGAGAATAGACAAGAAGAACAAACAAATATTGAGCAATAAAAGGTATTTCTAAAACACTCCACAAGGAGTGGAGGTATGTTTTCTCTCATCCTAAGGATTTAATTTTAGGTGATCCTTCAAGAGGTATTACAACTAGATCATGACTTAAAAACACATGTGAGCATGTTACATTTATTTCTCAAATTGAACCAAAATCTTTTGCGGATGCGGAAAATGATGAGTCTTGGATTATGGCAATGCAAGAGGAGTTAAATCAATTTGAGAGAAATAAAGTGTGGGAATTGGTTCATAAACCAGAACATCAATCCATTATAGGCACTAAATGGGTATTTAGAAATAAAATGGATGAATTCATTGTGGTTGTAAGAAATAAAGCTAGATTAGTGGCTCAAGGATACAACCAAGAAGAATGAATCGATTTTGATGAAACATTTGCACCTGTAGCTATATTAGAATCCATTAGGATGTTTCTAGCATTTGCATGTCATAAAGATTTCATTTTATTTCAAATGGATGTCAAGAGTGCTTTTTTAAATGGTTATATTATGGAGGAAGTTTATGTGAAACAACCCTCTGGTTTCGAAAATGAAAAATTTCCAAATCATGTTTATAAGTTATCAAAAGTATTGTATGGATTAAAACAAGTACCTAGAGCATGGTATGATAGACTTAAAAATTTCTTGTTGGATAATGGTTTTTTGATGGGAAAAGCGGATACTACTCTTTTTGTTAAGAATAAGAACAAGATATACTTGTTGTTCAAATTTATGTTGATGATATTATTTTTTGCTCTACTAATGAATCTTTGTGCCAAGAGTTTTCATCTTGTATGAGTACGGAATTTGAGATGAGCATGATGGGAGAATTGAAGTATTTCCTTAGACTTTAAATCAAGCAAAACAATGAGGGAATTTTCATAAACCAAGCTAAATATGTCAAAGATTTGCTCAAGAGATTTGGCATTGATGACTCAAACACCAAGAGCACTCCAATGAGCACAACGATCAAGATTGACAAAGATGAAAAAGGTAAAGAAGTTGATATTAAAAAATATCGAGATATGATCTGCTCTTTACTTTACTTAACCGTAAGTAGACCCGATATCATGTTTAGTGTATGTTTGTGTGCAAGATTTTAATCATGTCCCAAGGAATCTCATTTGCTTGCTGTTAAAAGAATTTTTCGTTATTTAAGTATCTTGGCCTTTGGTATCCTAGAGGAACTCATATAGATTTAACTTGTTATTCAGATGCCGATTTTTCCGGTTACAAGGTTGATAGAAAAAGTACTAGCGGAACTTGCCATTTCCTAAGTCATTTACTTATTTCATGTTTTAGTAAGAAATAAAATTCGGTTGCACTCTCAACCACCGAGGCAGAATATATTGCTGTAGGTAGTTGTTGTGCACAAGCACTTTGGATAAAACAAACACTTAGAGACTATGGCATTAATCTTGAACAAATTCCTATCAAGTGTGATAATACTAGCATTATAAATCTATCAAAGAATCCCATTCAACATTCTAGAATAAAGCATATAGAGATTAGACATCATTTCTTGAGAGATCATGTTCAAAAGGGTGATATTGCATTAGAATTTATCTCTACAGAAAAACAACTTGCCGATATTTTTACAAAACCCCTTTGAGAAGAACAATTTTCAAAAATTCGGCACGAACTTGGGATGATGAAATTCTCGCATTGACATCTCTAATTATGTTATTGAGTTTATTAAAATTGATTGATTGGTGATTGATGATGTTTATGAAGTGTTTAAGCATGAAAAACGAGTGATATGTTTGTAATTTCATTCTTAAAGTGTTAATTGTATCTTATAATTATGATGTACATGCATGATGAATATGTTATAAATTTAATTTTTTATGATCTTTTGAATGTTGATTATATTGATTCATGCATTAAAATGACTTTTAAAATGTTTCGGGATCACAAAATGGTCTTAGAATCGTTCAAAATCAACCGAAACATGAACAAGGTGCAAAAGGGCAGCCATGAGGCTGCTAGCCGCCTGCTCCAAGTGGCTAGCCGCTTGGGCACCGCCCAAACCCGAGAGCAAGCGGCTAGCCGCTTGGTCACGGGTATTCACCCCTTTTCTTCTTCATTTTTTCTTTCTTCTTCACTTGTTCTTCTTTCTCTAAAATCGTGAACAGCTCCTCCATTTCCATTCAATTTCCCTTCATTTCTCAACCAATATTTTGCTCGCGATTCAGCCATTTAACCCCGCTAAACACAACCAGAGAACATGTTTTTATGCACATAAAGAACAAACCTTATCTCAAGTAGCCAAGCCCACTAATTACTCCACTTGAGAAAAAGAACAGATTGAGGTATTGATATTTGCTATTTCCACAAGGATTATGAGATGACACCTCAGATTGTTGGGCACTAAACGGAGCAGATGGAAGAATTAATTAGGCAAGGGAAGTTGAAGGAATTCATAGAGAAAACCAACATCAAGAAAAATCCTCAGAAACACGAAGACAGTAAAGAAAAAGGGATGGCTCCAATCCAGATCAAAACCATATTCGAAGGGTTGCCAACAAAGGCATGCATATGGAGCAATCAAACGACAAGTTAAAGAAGTAATTTCTAGCAGGATTATCCGGTTGTGCCATATGAGATCACCTTCATAAAGGCAGAATTAGTGGGGTAAAATTACCCCCCACAATGATGCATTGGTGATTACCAAGATGATAACGAACTGCGAAATACTCCAGACCTTAGTTGATAATCGGAGTTCTATCGACTTACTTTCTATGGAGACGTTCGGGAAGATGAACATTGGAAAGGATAAGTTAAGGCTCATTAAAATACCGCTGATTGGTTTCGGGGGGAAAAAACATCATAGTTGAAGGGGCCATCCAATTACCCGTTACAATGGGGGGCACCAGATCAAATAACGTCTATGGTTGATTTCTTCGCTGTGGATTACCCTTCTATTTACAATATGATTGTGGGAAGACCTTTTTTAAACTTCATCAAAGCAATACATCAACATATGCTTTAGCTATAAAGTTTCCAGCCATCGATCAACCAAAAGAGGACAATATTCAACCGGGAAAGTAACAAAGCAATCCAAGTGGAAGTGGATAAGATGTTAAGGGCAAGATTTTTCAGGGAAGTACTTTACCTATACTGGACAGATGTGTGTAGATTTTACCGATCTCGATCGAGCTTGTCCTAAAGATAGCTTTATGCTCCCTAAAATAGATCAGTTAGTTGACTCAAAAGCTGGGAATGATTTGTTAACCTTTATGGATGCATTTTCAAGATATAATTAAATTCAGATGTCCCCAGCAGACCAAGAGAAGATGGCCTTCATAAAAATCAAGGGTTATATTATTATCACGTGATGCCTGTTGGATTAAAGAACGTGGAAGCCACCTACCAACGCCTCATGAAAGCCATGTTTAAAGATCAAAATGGGAAAGCAATGGAGGTCTCTATGGATGATATGCTTGTCAAGAATCAAGTAGGAATTGATCATGTACACCACCTTGCAGAAACATTCATTATCCTTCAAAAGTACCAGATGAAATTAAACCCGAGCAAATGCACATTTGGAGTGACTTCATGCAAGTTTCTTAATTACCTCATGATTAGTGTTAAAAATTGAATGTTCATTAAAAATATTATTTTCTACTTGTATTATAATTTACATTTGTATTTATGTAATATATTGTGAAATTTTAATTATGTTTCTTAATGTTTAATCTTGTGTATTTTTGTGTGTTTCTTAGGTAAAAATAATTATTTCACGCAATTTCAGTCTCCAAACAAATGTACGGATGTCAAATTTAGATTCCAAAGGTTCGAGAAGTTAGTTCATTGTCGAGGAGGATCCATAAATTTTGTTTTGAAATTATAAATTTTTACCACGTTAAGTGTTGTCTTGTGAAATTATAAGTTCTTAACATGTTAGGTGTGGTAATTGTTAGTAGAATGAGTTGGGTATGCTTGAGTGGATTAAATAAGGTGTATATTTTGTTATTGTGAAAAATGTATCGGCATGATATAAGTGGCCTTATTTTGTATGTGGTGTGGATTAATCATATATTAGTATAAATAAAGAGGGGGAAAACACACCTTGCTACACATTTTCTTCACTTCTTCCCCTTCAAATTCTTCTTTTCATATCTCTTTGCAATATATTTTCAATAAATAAACTTAGCTTTATTTCTAATTTTCAAATACTATTTTTTTAATTATGTATAACTTAATTTTAATAATTACTTTTATAGCAACTATGCTTAGCTAAATACTAATAGTTAAGGGAAGGTGAAACTCTCAGTCAAAAATATGATTTAATCAAATTCTATTTTTAAGATAAAGCCGCAAAAGGGCATGTCTTAGTGGATATTATTAGAGTAATACTTGATCTTAATTTGACTTTCCTGGATTAAGTTTATTTGAATCTCATAAGGGCTATACTTGAAGTTAAGATTTGTGAAGAACTAGACATAGGTACTCACCTTGTATGGTGGAGAGAATAGATGTTCATAATGCCATGCGGTAGGTAGAATAACAACTGGTCATTACTAAGATACTTAAAGGTATAAGAATTCCAACACGCGACAGCTGATGGTGCAAAATAGTTGTGCCCAATGCTGTAGAAATTGTTGTAGCAACCGATGTTAATTTGATGAAAAAAAGTCAACCCATGAAGAGAGTTTGATTATTCAACTACCTTATTCTCATTTGATTCGTCTACGTAATTTATTTAATCTATTTCATTTCTGCATTTATTTATTTTCTTTCCTTACAATTACCAATTTCGGTAGCAATCAACTTTCAATTTGTTCATCTTGAAATAAAGGTAGATTGCACTATTGTGACTGCTGTAGCATTTCTAGTAACATCAATCCCTGTGGAGTCAATCTAGAATACTCATTACTTTACAACCTGTCAACATTTAAGAGGAGCAAAATGAGCATGTTAATCAGAGACAGTCAGGCAACAACAATATCATTTACATGGCAAATGATAGAGACATGGCTATCAGAGATTATGCTGTGTTAACTCCTCAAGTTGTACATCCCAGGATAATCAGACCTGAAGTAGAAGCCGCAAACTTTGAACTGAAGTCAATGATGTTTCAAATGTTGCAAACAATGGATCAATTCAATGGACTACCAAATGAAGATCCTCACCTCCATCTTAAGTTGTTTTTGGAAGTGAGTGATGCTTTTAAAATTGCTAGAGCAACACAAAATGCTTTAAGACTAAGGCTCTTTCCTTACTCCTTAAGAGATCGAGCAAGAGTATGTTTGAATTCATTACCATCTGATTCCATCACTACATGGAATGAGTTGGCTAATAAATTCTTAATGAAATATTTTCCACCAACCAAAAATGCAAAATTACGGAATGAGATCACTTTTTTCCATCAACTTGAAGATGAGAGTTTGTATGAGGCTTGGGAGAGATTCAAAGTACTGCTCAGAAGGTGTCTTCATCATGGCATTCCTTGTTGCATACAATTGGAAACCTTCTACAATGGGTAAAATCCAAGTACGAGATTGATGGTTGATGCTTCAGTAAATGGAGCTTTATTATCTAAATCTTACACTAAAGCTTATGAAACTTTAGAGAGAATTGCCAACAATAATTATCAGTGGCCATCAATTAGACAACCAACAGTAAGAAGAGCAGCAGGGGTACATAATATAGATGCAATTACAGTTTTATCAGCACAAGTAAACTCATTGACTAACATGGTGAAAGCCATGACATCTGCTCCAGCAGTAGTGAAGCAAGTTGCTAAACTGTCTTGTGTTTACTGTGGTGAAGAACATGAATTGATAACTGTCCTGGAAATCCAGCATCAGTAAACTATGTAGGTAATTACAACCGATAGCCTCAAACAACCCATACTCAAATGCTTACAACCCTGGATGGAAGCAACACCCAAATTTCTCGTGGAGTAATCAGAATTAGAACGCTTCAGCACTGAGTGGACATAATAGAAATACTCAACCACTTGGTTTTCATCAGTAGAATCAAGGGCAAAAACACACCAGCAATAATCATCTCATTTCACTAGAAACACTGATTAAGGAATACATTGCAAAAAATGAAGCAATTGTGCAAAGTCAAGTCGTATCTCTAAGAAACCTGGAAAACTAAATTGGTCAGCATGCCACAACAATAAGTAGCAGATCTCAGGGAAGCTTGCCCAGCAACACAGAAGATCCAAGAAAAGAGGGAAAGGAACACTGTAAAGTCATCAATTTAAAATCTGGAAAGAATGTTGATATCCCTGTTGATGTAACTAAAAAAATGGTGAAACTTAATTCCTCACAAGAACCACCTGAAGGTGAGAGAATGTTACAGTAACCCAGCCATCAGGACACTGGTGTTAGTGGTCCAGTTGCATCAACTATGGAAGGGAATCAACCAATAAATGATGACAAAGAAATTGTAACACCAGTGGTAACAACTTACAATAAACCAAATGAGCAGAGATTGGTACCTCTTGAAGCTACTCAGCAATTTAGACATCCACCTCCTTTTCCACAAAGATTCTAGAAACAAAAACAAGACAAACAATTTAGTAAATTCTTGGAAGTGCTGAAGCAATTACACATCAGCATCCCTTTTGTGGAAGCATTAGAGCAAATGCCTAATTATGTGAATTTTCTAAAAGACATCTTGGAAAGAAAAAGAAGGTTGAGAGAATTTGAAACTGTTGCTTTAACACAGGAAAGCAGTCACATGCTCCAAAGTAAGATTATATAAAAATTTAAGGATCTAGGAATCTTCACAATACCATGTTCCATTGGAATTAGGTACAATGGCAGAGCACTCTGTGATTTGGGAGCCAATATTAATATATGATGTCATTGTCTGTATTTAAGTAGTTGAGAGTAGGAGAATACAGGGCAATAATAGTCACACTGCAATTAGCTGACAGATGTCATGCATGTCCTGAAAGAAAATTTGAGGATGTACTGGTGAAGATTGACAAATTCATCTGGAAGTAGACTTCATTGTTTTAGAATTTGAGGCTGATAAAGAAATACTAACTATACTTGGAAGACCTTTCCTAGCAACCGGGAGGACTCTGATAGATGTGCAGAAAGGAGAGTTAACAATTAGGGTGAATGATCAACAAGTCACATTCAACGTATTAGAGGCTATGAAGAACCCTGATGAGGCAGAAGATTACAATTTCCTGAGTCTTGTAGATTTTTTTGAAGCAGACAGAATCGACAGATACTGCAGTAGTAAGATCATCAAAGTTGCCACATTTGAGAGCTTTGAAGAAGAAGTGTTGTAGCAAACTAAATAGATTGGATGGAAGGAAAGCAATCTGATAGATATAATAGATTTGTTGAGCATCTGAATCTTTCAGACAGGGAAGTAAATATAACTTTACCATCTATTGAATCACCTCATAGTCTTGAATTAAAATTGTTACCCTCACATCTGAAATATACTTATCTTGGTCAAAACAACACACTCCTTGTAATCATTTCATCTACCTTGGATGCAGGTCAAGAACAGAGCCTGGTAGATGTGCTTGGGAAATACAGAAAAGTAATTAGATGGATGACAGACATTAAAGGGATCAACCCTTCCATATGCATGCATAAAATTCTGTTAGAAGACTGCTACAACAATTCAGTGGAGCAACAGAGAAGGCTAAACCCCATTATGAAGGAAGTTGTGAAGAAAGAAATCATCAAATGGTTGGATGCTGGAATCATATACCCGATATCAGACAGTTCATAGGTAAGCCCAGTTCAATGTGTTCCAAAGAATGAAGGAATAACAGTGATAGCAAATGAGAAGAATGAACTTATTCCCATAAGAACAGTGACTGGATGGAAGGTATGTATAGATTACAGGAAACTCAACAAAGCCACTTGAAAGGATCACTTCCCACTTCTATTCATAGATAAAATATAGACAGACTTGCTGGAAAACAATACTATTATTTCTTAGATGGGTATTCAGGGTACAACCAAATTGCTATAGCTCCAGAGGATCAGGAAAAAAACCACATTTACTTGTCCTTGTGGAACTTTGCCTTCAGAATGATGCCCTTTGGTTTGTGCAATACTCCAGCAACGTTTTCAGATATGTATGATATCTATTTTTTCTGATATGGTGGAGAAAGCATTGGAAGTCTTCATGGATGATTTCTCAGTTTTTGGAGAGACATATACTGACTGTTTACACAACTTGAAAAAAAGTTCTTAAAAGATGTATAATGACTAACTTAGTACTCAATTGGGAAAAATACCATTTCATGGTGCAAGAAGGTATAATGTTGGGTCATAAGGTTTCCAAGAATGGTATTGAGGTAGATAAAACAAAGATAAAAGTGATAGATAAACTGCCACCTCCTACTTCAATCAAGGGGATTAGAAGTTTCTTGTGTCATGCTGGGTTTTATAGAAGATTCATAAAAGACTTTTCCAAGGTAGCTAAACCATTATGTTTATTGCTAGAACACGACAAGCTTTTTTATTTTGATAAAGACTGTCTTTAAGCCTTTGGAGAGTTAAATAAAGCTTTTATCACTGTACCAGTGGTTATTGTTAGCCTATATGGCTATATATATTGATTTTGATGATAACAAATCACATGTGTTTGATTAAACAAATATTTATGAGTTATGCTTTTATAATAAGAAAATGATGTTATGGAATTAAAGTGTTTTGGACTAAAATGAAAGTATTTTAAAACCTTTGATATTGTTTTAAAATTTCAGATTTGGACCTATTTGAAAATATTTAAATATTTTGGGTCATTATATAATTTCACATAGTTTGAGTGAAATCATAATTTCAGAAAGTTTTGGGATTGACAAAGCATTATTTAGAAATTATGAAATTTGACATATTTGAAAGCTTTCATTCCGTTTTGGGCCATAATACAATTTTATAAAGTTTTAGGGTCAAACTATAATTTTAAAAAATATTTCACTGTAGTAGTTACTGTAGCAAGCGGCTAACCAGATATGATAAGCGGCAATCCAAATTTTGGGCAGTAAGCTTCTGGAGCATAAACGGCTATCTGGATATCGTAAGTGGCATGCCGGATGTTCTGAAATTTAAATTTTTATTGTAACGGTAACATAAAAGCGGCTGACCAAATTGCGAAAGCGGCAAGCCGATTATCATCAGAAAACACATAACGGCTAGTTTTTGGGCTCAAACTATATAAACTCAAATCTAATTCATTTTTAAGCCCTCTAGCAAGCATAAACAAAAAGCACACGAGATATCTTGAGCTCTCAATTCGCAAATCATAAAACATTGAATCATCTCTTGTTCTTCATTTTGAATATCTACTCTTTGAGAGAGTTTTGTTGTAATTTTTTATTTCCTCATAAAGTTTTGAGTGTCTGAGCGTGTGAGACACACTAGTGAAGAGATTGGGAGATAATCTCTTTGTTGTAAAGGTTCATTGACACCTTGAAGTCAATTGTAAACATTTGAAGCCTTGGAAGGCTTGGATAGTGAAATCCTCAAGCTTGGATCGTTTGGAGGTGTGGATGTATGCGGGGATTGCCGAACCACGTAAAATTTCGTGTGCTTGTTTCTCTTCTCTCTTACTTTTTTGTGATTGTGTTTTTATTGAACTTATTGTTTTCGAATTCATTAAGTCGTTAGATTGGATTACTGTGTGGTATTGTTAGGATTTTTTTTTTAAATACCAATTCACCCCCCTCTTGGATTGCACACTTGTATTTCAGTTATATCAGCAGATTGGAGTCTACCATTTGAACTGAAGTGTGATGCCAGTGACCATTCTATTGGGGCAGTGTTGGGGCAGAGGAAGGATAAGATTTTCCACTCTATATACTATGCTAGCAAAACTCTTACTCAAACTCAAATCAATTACACCACTACAGAGAAAGAATTGTTAGCAGTAGTATTTGCTTTTGATAAATTGAGAGCTTACTTAGTGGGTACTAAAGTGACAATGTACACAGACCATGTAGCCATCAAGTACCTAATCTCAAAGAAGGATGCTAAGCCGAGATTAATAAGATGGATTTTATGTGGATGTTGTAGCAAGGCTAAGAAATAAAAAAAGAGTAGAATATCTCAAGTTGGGGGAAAAGTTTGGTTAAATTATGCTCATTATGAATTGATTTTTTTAAAAATACCAATTCACCCCCCTTCTTGGGTTGCACACTTGTATTTTATTTGGTATCAGAGCAAGGTGCTCTTGTTTAGACTTAACCGTCTAGAGCTAAAGATCAATGGAAACTCATAATGATTCTACATTTAGGGAAGGACAATCTACCACTAGACCACCATATTTTGATGGAAACGATTACCCGTATTGGAAAACTAGAATGAGAATATACTTGCAAGCTTTAGATTACGAAATTTGGGAAATCGTTAATGATGGCCCTTTCATGCCTTTGACTAAAAATGAAGTCGGGGAAGATATTCCAAAACCTTCACGCGAATGGAATGAATTGGAAAAAAAAGGCCTCTCTAAATTCCAAAGCTATGAATGTCTTATTTTGTGCTCTTGATAAGAAAGAGTTTCATAGAGCGTCTAGTTCTGAAAGTGCTAATGAAATTTGACAAAAACTTGAAGTTGTCTATAAAGGTACGAATCACGTGAAAGAGTAAAAAATTAGTAGGTACACTCGACAATATGAATTGTTTCAAATGGAACAAAATGAGAGTGTATATTCTATGTACACTAGATTTACGGACATAGTGAACGCTCTAGGAGCCTTAGGAAAAAAATTTTCTAATAGCGAGAAAGTTAAGAAAATCATTAGGTCGCTACCTAAGGAATGGAGACAAAAAAGGACTGCCATTGAGGAAGCCAAAGATTTAAATGTATTACCTATTGATCATTTAATTGGTTCTCTCATTTCATATGAAGAAGATTTGGCAGCAGCAAAAAGGACATGAGGTAAAGAAGAAAAACATTGCTCTCAAAGCCTCAAAACGTGAGAGTGATGAGGAAAGCGAGATGGATGATGAGGAGTTGGCTATGCTGGCTAGAAGATTAAGAAAATTCTACAAGAAGAATAACGAGCAGAGATAGTTTAGAAGTCACAAAAACAAAAAGGAGAAGAAAGAGCCAATCACTTGCTATGAATGCAAGAAGCCCGGCCATATACAACCGGAATGTCCTCTCCTTAACAAACTCAAGAAGAAAGCTATGGTGGCCACATGGGATGATAGTGATGAGGAAACAAGCGATGATGAAGAGCAGCAAGAGATGACTAATCTAGCTCTCATGGCCTTTGGGGAAGAATCATGTAATGAACTTAATGAGGTAAGTGTTCTTCCTACATATGATGAATTACATGATGCCTTTAAGGATTTGCATGATGAATTAATGAAGATTGGTAAAAAGAATATATGTCTTAAAAAGAAAATGATAGAGCTTAAAAATGAAAATGAATCATTTAGTGCAAAGATTACATGCCTAAAATTAGAGAATAAAACATTGCATGATAGAGTTGCATTATTTGATAATTCTAACACTTCACATGAGCATTTAGAGTCACATGTGAATGATTTGAAAAATGAAAATGAAATGCTTAGAAAGAAGAGCAATGAACTAAATGAGATTGTGCTAAAATTCACAAATGGGCAAAAGATGTTGGATAACTTGCTAACCTTACAAAAATGTGTATTTGACAAAGGAGGCATTGGTTATAAGCCAAATTTGAAACAAAAGTATTACAAGAGTTATTTTGTGAAGAATACATCTATTAACAATAAAATTGTATGTCATTATTGTAATCAAGATGGTCATATAAAAAATAGATGTCCAGTGAAAAGAAATGCATATTATGATATGAAATGTGTTTGGGTTCCGAAAGGAACCATTGCTAACTCTCAAAGACCCAAAAAGATTTGGGAACCTAAAACTTGAGATTTGCTCTACAGGACTTGAAGAAGAAAAAGAAGAAGTGGTACTTGGACAGTGGTTGTTCAAAACACATGACCGGGAATTATTCTTGATTTTCAAGTTTTACCAAGATCAAAAATGGTGGAGATGTATCGTTTGGAGATAATTCAAAAGGAAAAATCATTGGCATTGGCAATGTCGGTAATGTATCATCTACTCTCATTGAAAATGTTTGTTTGGTTGAAAACTTAAAACACAACTTGCTTAGCATTAGTCAACTATGTGATAAAGGATATAGAGTTATCTTTGATGAATCAAAATGTGTTTTTGAGAATGCATGTGATGGCAAGGTTTTGTTTGTAGGAAATAGATGCGTTAATGTCTATACCATTAATATAGATTGTGCATCTACAAATGATAGATGTTTCTCCGCATTGCATGATGATGGTTGGTTGTGGCTTAGAAGATTAGGTCATACAAGCATGGATTTGATTTCAAAAATCGTGAAAAATGATTTGGTTAAAGGTCTTCCAAAAATCAATTTTCAAAAAGATAGAATTTATGAAGCTTGCCAATTTGGAAAACAAATCAAAACCTCTTTAAAAAACAAAAATCATATCTCTACTTCAAAACCACTTCAACTTCTTAACATAGATTTATTTGGTCCTTCTAGATATGCTAGTTTAAATGGCAAATATTATGCTTTTGTAATTGTGGATGATTACTCTAGATTCACATGGGTATTATTCTTAGCTAATAAGGATGATGCCTTTGACGATTTTAAAGTTTTCTGCAAGAAGGTTCAAAATGAAAAGGGATGTAGTATTTCTTGTATTAAAAGTGATCATGATGGAGAATTTGAAAATTATACTTTTGAGAACTTTTGTAATGATTTTGGCATTGAACATCAATTTTCATCACCTAGGACTCCTCAACAAAATGGAGTTGTAGAAAGAAAGAATAGGTCAATTCAAGAAATGGCTAGGACCATGTTGAATGAAAATTCTTTGCCTAAGTATTTTTACGCCGAAGCCGTCAACACCGCTTGTTATGTTTTGAATCGTGTGTTGTGTTGAGTGTTAGAAAATGCATATTTATAAAAGAGAAAACCGTCATTTTACATTTCAAGTCTTACTAACAACCCTTACTTTTATGTGTTTAAGCTTCTTGTAATTTAATTATGTGTGTTTTATTTTAATTAAGTATTTCATGTGTTTTAGGGGCATCATAGTCATTTCATAATAAACAAGAGATCAGACGGCAAAACAGACATCACTTTTGAACTCAGGACGGTCGAAAACCTTAGGAGGAGCAGAAAAGAAAAAATGGCACTGTTCACATGTACGGTATTGTCTACGTTACTGTTCACAACACTGTTCCTATGGACGGATCAATGACGTGGCATTGACCAATGATGTGGCATTGACTGATGAGGTGTCACGATCTTGTTGGACTAAAATTCTTATGTACTATTGATGGTGACGTGGCAGCATATCAGTGGACAAAAAAATCTCGCGTACGTTACATGCATCACACAGAATTATTTTCAACCAAACCGCATTATTGTTCAACCCGAGTCAAACCGTGTTACTGTTCATCCGCGTGGTCAAATCGCGTACTATTCACACGTACTGTTGACTGATGACGTGGCACAATCCTGAGCATCCAAACTGTTTTTAATCCAATGGCCATGATTTACTCGATGTATCTATAAAAAAGGGACCTCCCCCCCCCTAATTTGATAGTTCTGAATCCATTTTTTAACTCCATTTTCTGTAATTCACTCTCCATCTTGTATTTTCTACGTATTTTAATAAATTCTCTTTTTGCCACTAGTTCAATTATGAGTAGCTAATTTTCTTTCAAACTTGGGTTGAAGGTGAAGTCTCAACATGTGTCATGGGCTTTATTTGGTAAATTTATTTTCTCTTCCCCTCTAGTTTTTATGGATGTTTTGACTTCTCGTCGACAAATAATCATAATCTTATCTAGTACCGCCGTGGTTTCACCGGCTCCCTAGTATAAGGTTATTATTATTTGGCACGATAAGCCCTTAGCACCATATTGATTAGAGCGTGGTTCGTGAGGTGTGGATTTCCCCCTCATGTTTTAATTGGTATTAATAAGGAATATTTAGCCCATGATGCAAGTTGATACGGATCCAGATACCGAAGTACGTCATTTCAATAGATTTATCTTCAATTTATTCTCGTCATTTTAATTTAAGTTTTAGAATTTATTCTTGCCATTTCAATTCCAATTTTAGGATAATCTAAGTCACCATTACCACAAAATCCAACCACCCATTTACAAAATTAATTCTATACACAATTAAAATCCACCTCCTCGTGGGATCGACACTCGTCACCATTAGTCTATACTACAATAGATTTGTGCGCTTGCGAGTTCAACAAAATTTGCACAACAAGTTTTTGGCGCCGTTGCCGGGGAGGTAAGTAATTTTAATTCATAGAATTAATTTTTGTGAATAATTTTATTTAATTGTTTTCTTGTATTTTTTTAAATTAAAAAAAAAGTCTACATTTAAAGGTTAGTATTTCTTTTCTTTTTCTCTTCTTTAAAACTCTGTAATTAAATTTTCAAGTTATTTTTTTATTTCTTCTTTGTGATTTTTATTTATCTTACTAATTTTTTTTAGTTCATTTATTTCACGTATTTTTTTGTGTGTATTTTTATAGTAAGGTTTTAATAGCGCAATAAGGTTAGTATCGTAATTTCTCCCTCTTATTTATTTTTATTTGTTTTGTACCCATCCTTATTTTCATTTTTTTTGTTTTGCATACATGGTCGTAGGTCATTATTACTTAATTTTGAACCTATAGACCTTGAACTTGAGAAAACACTTCGCACACACAAACAAGTTAAAAATAAAATGATTTGCAACCACAGGAGAGGCCATTTAAGGACTATTTTAGTCCTTTAGCTAATTTGAGCACATCATGTATAAGATACCCAAATGTAGCTGTTAGGAGTTTTGAACTAAAATCTAGTGTGCTAAATTGTCTCCCAACATTCTACGACCTAGAAAATGAGGACTCATATAATCATCTGAATGATTTTCATGCTATTTGTCAAACATTTAAATACGAGAATTTTTCAGACGATGATGTTAAACCTACATTATTCCCATTTTCTTTAAAGGATAGAGCTCGTTCATGGTTTAATACATTGCCTGCTAATAGCATTGCATCATGGGAACAAATGGTAACTAAATTTTTAAATAAATATTTCCCAGTGCATAAAACCAATGCTATTCGCAGGGAAATTTCATAATTTACCCAGAGAGATGACGAACAGTTTTTCGAAACATGGGAGCGCTTCAATAGGCCACTCTTGAAGTGTCCACATCATGGGTACGAGAAATGGCATCAATGCCAATACTTTTTTGAGGGTTTATTGCCGAATGTGCAAGAATGGTTAATGGCAACAAGTGGAGGAGAGCTAATGTCAAAAAGTGCAACAGAGATTTGGGAATTCTTCCAACGACAAGCAGATAATTCCCAAACAACGGACTCGATCACTTAGGAATACTAGAAGAATTAAGGGAGTAAATGAGGTTCACATTGGCGAGTCAACTTCGGGAATCAAAGAAGTCAAGGAGATGATTGAAGGTCTTGCTCGACAAATAGCGTCGTTATCGATTGCTAAATCAACAGAACCACATTACCATGACTCATACTCAGATCAAGCCAATGCCATAGGTGTAATGAGAAAGCCATCAAATTACAACCCATACTCCAACATATATAACCCTGGATGGAGAGACCACCCCAATTTTTCATGGTCTCAAGGATTCCAACAAAATGGACCAGCAGCTCCAGCTCCACCAATGCAACAAATTCCTCAAGTTCCTCAAGCATCTCTGCCCCCATTTAGACCATACAATCAGAACCAGAACTACTCTCAACCCACACCATGGGAGGATTCATTCTAGAATCTCAAGAATGTTATTCACTCCACGATTGAGCAACAGAACCGCACCATTGATGGACTACGAAATGAGTTGAGAGCAGGCTTCAACTCACAAGCTCAATCAGTTTCAAGCCTCAAGAAGATGGTGGGACAACTTGCTTCTTCAGTTCAGACCTTGGCAATGACTGTTGAGAAAGGCAAGTTTCCAAGTCAACCAGTGCCTAATCCTAAAGGAGTGCATGAAACAAGTACCAGTTCACCACAGCAGCATGAAGAGGTCAAAGCAGTCATGACCTTGCGAAAAGGAAAAGAAGTCGACAACAAAGTGGAGATGCCAGTGACAAAAGAAAATCAAATTGTACCTGTTGAGGACTCACCATCGGAGGAGAAAGAAGAAACCAGCCCACAAGAATATGTTCCCAAAGCTCCATTTCCCCAGAGGTTAGCTAAAGGAAAGAAGGGAAAATCCACAGGTGAGATTCTTGAAATCTTCAAACAAGTAAGTGTTAACATCCCTTTACTTGATGCTATAAAGCAAGTTCCATCTTATGCCAAGTTTCTTAAAGACCTTTGTACTAAAAAGAGAAATATTCATGTTTAAAAAAAGGCATTTTTAACAGAAAATGTTAGTTCTATACTCCAACACAAAATTCCTTTGAAATGCAAAGACCCAGGCTCCCCCACTATCTCATGTAGCATAGGGAACCACACAATTGAAAATGCTTCGTTGGATTTAGGAGCTAGTGTAAATTTGTTGCCTTACTCAGTATTTTTGAAACTTGGACTTGGAGAATTACACCCAACTCCAGTGGTGTTACAGCTTGCATATCGGTCCACGAAAATACCTCGTGGTATTGTAGAGGACGTGCTTATCCAGGTAGATAAGTTTTATTTTCCTGTTGATTTCATTGTAATTGACACTCAACCAATATAGGATTTGAGGAAGCACATCCCCATTATTCTAGGCCGACCTTTCTTGGCAACTGCAGATGCTCACATTCAATGCAGAACTGGAAATATGCAGTTGTCCTTCGGCAACATGACTATAGAGCTGAACATTTTCAACATTGCCAAACAACTTCACAATGCAGATGATGGAATTGTTGATGTGGATTTAATTGAAGCATTAGTTGATGACACTTTTGTTTCAAACCTTAGTGATGATCCTTTACAAACATGTTTAACTCACTTTGGTTTGGATTTTGATATTGACAGATCAGTCGATTAGGTCAACGCTCTACTTGATTCAGCACCATCCATGGACACTAATAAATAGAAGTCAAGAGTTGAACAACTAGCACCATTAGAAAAGAAACTCATCCCATCATCATAATCACCACTGAAACTCGAGCTCAAACCATTGCCCAACACTCTGGAATATGTATTTTTGGGAGAAGAAAGTTCTCTGCCGGTAATCATCTCATCATCCCTCAATGACGAACAAAAGGGTAAGTTATAGGATGGACTATAGCGAACATAAAAATATCAACCCAGTAGACTGCATGCATTACATTCACCTTGATGAAAATGCTAAACCTACTAGGGAAATGCAACGTCGGTTAAATCCTAACATGAAAGAAGTTGTTAGAACTGAAGTCCTTAAGCTATTAGATGCAGGTATCATTTACCTTATTTCTGATAGTTCATGGGTCAGTCCTGTGCAAGTTGTCCCCAAAAAGTCAGGAGTCACAGTAGTTACGAATGCCGATAATGAATTGATACCCACTAGAGTGACTACAGGATAGTGTGTATGCATTGATTATAAAAAATTGAATTATGTCACACGTAAAGACCATTTTCCTTTACCATTTATTGATCAAATGCTTGATAGATTAACAGGCAATGAATTTTATTGCTTTCTAGATGGCTACTCAGGATATAATCAGATTCCCATAGCACCAAAAGATCAAGAGAAAACTACTTTCACTTGCCCTTTTGGCACATTTGCATATAGGAGGATGCCATTTGGATTATGTAATGCACCTGCTACATTTCAACGATGCATGTTGAGCATTTTTTCTGATATGGTTGAACGATTCCTTGAAGTCTTTATGGATGATTTTTCTGTCTTTGGTGACTCGTTTGATCAATGTTTACATCATCTAACACAAGTTTTGCAGAGATGTATCGAAAAGAACTTAGTCTTGAATTGGGAGAAGTGTCATTTTATGGTACAACAAGGTATTGTTCTCGGTCACATCATTTCGAGCAAAGGTATTGAGGTTGACAAAGCCAAGGTGGATCTCATTTCTAATCTTCCTCCACCCAAAACAGTCAGAGAAGTAAGATCTTTCCTTGGGCATGCTGGTTTTTATAGACGTTTCATTAAAGATTTTAGCAAAGTTTCTAGACCCTTATGCAATTTACTTGCTAAGGATGTACCTTTTATCTTTAATGATTCATGTCTCATGGCGTTTGAAAAATTAAAGCAGTTGTTGACATCATCACCCATCATTCAGGCCCCAAACTGGAGCTTACCATTTGAGCTCATGTGTGATGCATCTGATTATGCAGTAGGAGCAGTATTAGGACAAAGAGTTGATCGAATTCCCCACGTTATTTACTATGCTAGTATGACATTAAATGATGCACAGTTGAACTATTCAACTACTGAAAAAGAAATGCTAGCAGTAGTGTTTGCATTGGAAAAATTTCGATCATATCTCATTGGTTGTAAAATAATTATATTCACGGATCATGCTGCTCTTAAATATCTTCTCACAAAGAAAGATGCAAAAGCCAGACTAATTCGTTGGGTGTTACTTTTGCAGGAGTTTGACTTGGAATTCAAAGATAAGAAAGGCACAGAAAATGTTGTGGCAGACCACCTCTCTCGTCTCCATTTTGACACAATTACAGAGCCATTACCATTGAATGAGTCATTCCCAGATGAACAATTGATGAATGTGGAAGTATTACCTTGGTATGCTGATATAGTTAATTATCTTGTTACAGGTAAAATTCCAGAGCATTGGACCAAGCAAGACAAGGCTAAATTCTTTGCAGAAATAAAAAATTTCTTTTGGGATGATCCGTATTTGTTCAAGTATTGTACAGATCAAATTGTCAGACGATGTGTCCCAGAAAGAGAAATTCATAATATTCTTTCATTCTGCCATGAACAAGCTTGTGGAGGTCATTTCAGTGATAAGAAAACAACGACTAAAGTTTTACAATGTGGTTTCTATTGGTCAACTATATTTCGAGATGCTTATACTTTCTGTTCTTCACCAAAACATAATAAAGAAAAAAAAATGTCTGAAACTTTTTTTTTAATCAATGAAGATACGTTTTTAGAGTCACTACACTCTATATTCAGCCATCTTCAAATCGAAGATGGCTGAATATGGAGTGTAGTACCTCTAGAAACGCATCTTCTTAAGTTAAAAAAAATTATTTTCGTTTTCTATCATTTTCTAATTAGTTTTTCTGCATCATTTTCGCATTTCTGCATGTATATTTCCTTTCATGTTTAGATAGGTTGGGGGGTAGAATGTTGTTTAAAAAAATTGTGTGATTTGTTTTAACATTGGATGACATGATTAATTTTAAATTTTACTATTTGTATTATCTTTGGTCTTAAGTGATGTTACGCTATGTTTGCTACTTTACATGTTGATGTCGGAAACAAATATGAGTTGCTTGAAGGAATGAACATGTCATTATAAGTATCAAGTGAGTTTTTGAGCCTATTATTTTTCTTGAAGAGTAACCATTTTGCCCATTCTTTATACAGCTTAGTAGTTTATTATTTTACACACGATCTTTAAATTTCCTTTGAAGGAATGAACATGTCATTATAAGTATCAAGTGAGTTTTTGAGCCTATTATTTTTCTTGAAGAGTAACCATTTTGCCCATTCTTTATACAGCTTAGTAGTTTATTATTTTATACACGATCTTTAGATTTCTTTTGAGTTAACCCTTAAAAAATTATTATGAATAAAAAAAATGTGTGTTGCTACATTTGGAGGCCCATCTAACTAGTAGATATGGAAGATTATTTAGAACCCTAAAAAATGATGGAAAGGCCATCTTTGACCCGTTTGAGCCTTTCTAGCCATCCCTTTTATGAAATATCCATAGTTAACCCTTTTGAGCCTTAAAAAAAAAATATTTTCTTTGACAAACTTATCATCTTGACCCACTCCGATTTGGAGTATTACCCAATATCTTACATGTTTCATCATCTATTTATGTTTGAGAAAAATGTAAATAATTATTTTGTTCAGTGAAGTTGTGTCAAACAAAAACAAAAACAAAAAGAAAACAAATTTTGTTTCAAAAAAAAAGAGAAAAAAAAAATAATAACAATAATAGGTGAAATCCACCTTGCAACTTCCAAAAAAAAAATCTCTGTATTTTTCTCAAACATACATTTTTTTTCCATATTTTCCCTCCTTGTTAGCCGTGTCCCTAGCCTACGTTACGTCCTAATAAAATTTCTTCTTGATTTTAGGGAACTATAATATGAAGTAGAAACTAGTTATATGGGCTAAAGAGATGTAGTGGTGCATAAAAAATAAAAATAAAAATAAATAAATTGGGTTGACTAGCATTTTTATTTGACATGAGATCGTATTATTTCTAAGCTGAGGGCATATTTCTTTCATCTTGGTGAGAGCATGTGATATCACTTCTTCATTATTTTCTCTCAATTATCATTCATTGGAGTGACTATTTTTATTGGGTTTAATTTTTTTGTGAGAGCGTCACTACTTCTAGTGAGATTTTGGGGTTTGACACGTTATTCTTGAAAGTAACTATGACAATCTATAAGGTTGACTCATGTGGATGGTTGATGTGGGTGTGATGTTTCTTTAGACTGAAGATAATGCTTATACTTTTATTTGATTGTTATCATTAGTCTGATTGAATAAACACGAGTGTTTAAAAAAAAATCATTTCGGATTTGAATTTTGTTTTCGCTTTATTTGCTAGGGACTAGCAATAAGCTGGTTGGGGGTGTGTTGAGTGTTAGAAAATGCATATTTATAAAGGAGAAAACCGTCATTTTACATTTCAAGTCTTACTAACAACCCTTACTTTTATGTGTTTAAGCTTCTTGTAATTTAATTATGTGTGTTTTATTTTAATTAAGTATTTTATGTATTTTAGGGGCATCATAATCATTTAACAATAAACGAGAGATCAGACGGCAAAACGGACATCACTTTTGAACTTAGGACAGTCGAAAACCTCAGGAGGAGCATAAAAGGAAAAATGGCACTGTTCACATGTACGGTACTATTCACATGTACGGTATTGTCTACGTTACTGTTCACGACACTGTTCATATGGACGGATCGATGACGTGGCATTGACCAATGATGTGGCATTGACTGATGAGGTGTCACGATCTTGTTGGACTAAAATTCTTATGTACTATTGATGATGACGTGGCAGCATATCAGTGGACAAAAAAATCTCGCGTATGGTACATACATCACACAGAATTATTTTCAACCAAACCGCATTACTGTTCAACCCGAGTCAAACCTTGTTACTGTTCGTCTGCGTGGTCAAACCGCATACTATTCACGCGTACTGGTGACTGATGACGTGGCACAATCATGAGCATCCAAACTGTTTTTAATCCGATGGCCATGATTTACTCGATGTATCTATAAAAATGGGACCTCCCCTTCCCTTAATTTGATAGCTCTGAATCAATTTTTGGACTCTATTTTCTGTAATTCCCTCTCCATCTTGTATTTNAATCCATTTTTGGACTCCATTTTCTGTAATTCCCTCTCCATCTTGTATTTTCTTCGTATTTTAATAAATTCCCATTTTGCCCCTAGTTCAATTATGAGTAGCTAATTTTCTTTCAAGCTTGGGTTGAAGGTGAAGTCTCAACATGTGTCATGGGCTTAATTTGGTAAATTTATTTTCTCTTCCCCTCTAGTTTTTGTGGATGTTTTGACTTCTCATCGACAAATAATCATAATTTTATCTAGTACCATCTTGGTTTCACCGGCTCCCTAGTATAAGGTTATTATTATTTGGCACGATAAGCCCTTAGCACCATATTGATTAGAGCGTGGTTCATGAGGTGTGGATTCCCCCCTCATGATTTAATTGGTATTAATAAGGAATATTTAGCCCATGATGCATGTTGATACGGATCCAGATACCCAAGTACGTCATTTCAATAGATTTATCTTCAATTTATTCTCGCCATTTTAATTTAAGTTTTAGAATTTATTCTTGCCATTTCAATTCCAATTTTAGGATAATCTAAGTCACCATTACCACAAAATCCAACCACCCATTTACAAAATTAATTCTATACACAATTAAAATCCACCTCCTCGTGGGATCGACACTCGTCACCATTAGTCTATAGTACAATATATTTGTGCGCTTGCGAGTTCAACAAAATTTGCACAACATGTTGATTAGACCTAATCTTAATAAAACTCCATATGAGCTTTGGAAATATAGAAAACCCAATATTGGCTATTTAAAAGTCTTTGGATGCAAATGTTTTGTTTTGAACACAAAAGATAATCTTAGTAAATTTGATCTAAAATCTGATGTTGGTATTTTTCTTGGTTATTCAAACTCAAGCAAAGCTTATAGAGTTTATAATAAAAGAACTTTGGTTGTGAAAGAATCTATGCATGTTATATTTGATGAGTCTAACCCCTTCTCTACGGAGAAAGTCGTTGTTGATGATAACGCAGAAGAAGAACAACAAGAAGAAGCATCAATTGACAAGCAAAAAGATGCACCACATGGAATTCAAGAGGAACATCATTAAGAAACAAATGCAGAGCAAAATGAAGGTACTTCTCAATCACTCCCCAAGGAGTGAAGGTAGTTTCTTCTCACCCTAAGGATGTAATTTTAGGAGATCCCTCACGAGTTGTTACAAGTAGATTATCTCTTAGGAACACATGTGACCATGCTGCATTTTATTTCTCAAATTAAACCAAAATCCTTTGCTGATGCGGAATATGATGAATCTTGGATTATGGCAATGTAATAGGGATTGAATCAATTTGAGAGAAACAATGTATGGGAATTAGTTCCTAATCCGGAACATCAATCCATCATAGGTACTAAATGGGTATTTAGAAACAAAATGGATGAATCCGGTGTAGTTGTAAGAAATAAAGCTAGACTAGTGGCTCAAGGTTACAACCAAGAAGAGGGAATTGATTTTGATGAAACATTTGCACCTGTAGCTAGACTAGAATCTATTAGAATGCTCTTAGCTTTTGCATGTCATAAAGCTTTTATTTTATATCAAATGGATGTCAAGGGTGCTTTCTTAAATGGTTATATTATGGAAGAAGTGTATGTGAAACAACCCCCTGGTTTTGAAAATGAAAAATTTTCAGATCATGTGTATAAGTTATCTAAGGTTTTGTATGGATTAAAACAAGCACCTAGAGCATGGTATGATAGACTTAAAAACTTCCTGTTAGATAACGATTTTTCAATGGGAAAAGCGGACACAACTCTCTTTGTTGAGCATAAGAACCAAGATATACTTATTGTTCAAATCTATGTTGATGACATTATCTTTGGTTCTACTAATGAATAATTGTGTAAAGAATTTTCATCTTTTATGAGCAAAGAATTTGAGATGAGTATGATGGGAGAGTTGAAGTACTTCCTTGGACTCCAAATCAAACAAAACAAGGAAGAAATTTTCATAAACTAAGCTAAGTACGTAAAAGATCTACTCAAAAGATTTGGTTGTGATAATGGAACGGCAAAAAGAACTCCAATGAGTACTACTATCAAGCTGGACAAAGATGAGAAAGGTAAAGAAGTTGACATCAAGACTTATCGAGGTATGATTGGATCCTTACTCTATTTGACTACTAGTAGACCTGATATTATGTTTAGTGTATGCTTATGTGCTAGATTTCAATCTTGTCCTAAAGAGTCACACATGTTTGCTGTCAAATGAATTTTTCGATACTTGATTGTCACCATCAATCTTGGCCTTTGGTATCCCAGGGGAACTCATATTGACTTAACTTGTTATTCGGATGCTAAATTTGCCGGTTATAAGGTTGATAGAAAAAGTACGAGTGGAACATGTCACTTCCTAGGCCATTCACTTGTCTCTTGGTTTAGTAAGAAACAAAACTTGGTTGCGCTTTCAACCACCGAAGCAGAATATATTGCCGCATGTAGTTGTTGTGCACAAATTCTTTAGATGAAACAAACCCTTAGAGACTATGGTATTAATCTTGATCAAATACCTATTTTGTGTGACAATACTAGTGCTATTAATCTATCCAAGAATCCCATTCAATATTCTAGGACTAAGCATATAGAAATTAAGCATCATTTTCTAAGAGATCATGTTAAAAAAGGAGATGTTGTGACTAAATTTATCTCAACTGAAAATTAACTTGCAGATATCTTTACAAAACCTCTTAGTGAGGAGCATTTTATAAAGATAAGACATGAGCTTGGAATGATGAATGTTGCATATTGAATTATAATTTGTTGACTTACTGAATATGTTTTGTTCTTGTATGCATTTATGGTTCTTGTATTGAATAACTTATTGAAAAGTTTTAAATCACAAAATGATTTAAAATTGATTAATTTTTAAGCCAAAAATAAATTGATGTGTATAATACAAGTATAAGAGCTTGCCAAAGTTCAATTAGAGGCAAAAAAATTTTCAAGTCTAAACTGATATATCGCTTCCTCTCAACCGGCCAACCGTTTTCTTATTGATTGCTCTCGGGTCAACTTTCGGATAACCGGATTTATAAAACCGGAAAGCCGGGTGTGTTTTGGATTTATTTATTTTCTGCATTTATTTTTTATTGATATGGTTATCAATTTCGGTAGTAATCAACTTTCAATTTGTTCATCTTGAAATAAAGGTATATTGCACTATTGTGATTGCTGTAGCATTTCTAGTAACATCAATCCCTGTGGAGACGATCTAAAATACTCATTACTTTACAACCTGTCAACATTCAAGAGGAATAAAATGAGCATGTTAATTAGAGACAGTCAGGCAACAACAATATCATTTACATGGCAAATGATAGAGACATGGCTATCAGAGATTATGTTGTGTTAACTCCTCAAGTTGTACATCCTAGGATAATCAGACCTGAAGTAGAAGCCGCAAACTTTGAACTGAAGTCAATGATGTTTCAAATGTTGCAAACAATGGGTCAATTCAATGGACTACCAAATGAAGATCCTCACCTCCATCTTAAGTTGTTTTTGGAAGTGAGTGATGGTTTTAAAATTGCTAGAGCAACACAAGATGTTTTAAGACTAAAGCTTTTTCCTTACTCCTTAAGAGATCGAGCAAGAGTATGTTTGAATTCATTACCATCTGATTGCATCACTACATGGAATGAGTTGGTTGATAAATTCTTAATGAAATATTTTCCACCAACCAAAAATGCAAAATTGCGGAATGAGATCACTTCCTTCCATCAACTTAAAGATGAGAGTTTGTATGAGGCTTGGGAGAGATTCAAAGTACTGCTCAAAAGGTGTCTTCATCATATTAAAGATGAGAGTTTGTATGAGGCTTGGGAGAGATTCAAAGTACTGCTCAGAAGGTGTCTTCATCATGGCAGTCCTTGTTGCATACAGTTGGAAACCTTCTACAATGGGTTGAATCCAAGTACGAGATTGATGGTTGATGCTTCAGCAAATGGAGCTTTATTATCTAAATCTTACACTGAAGCTTATGAAATTTTAGAGAGAATTGCCAACAATAATTATCAGTGGCCATCAATTAGACAACCAACAACAAGAGGAGCAGCAGGGGTACATAATATAGATGCAATTACAGTTTTATCAGCACAAGTAAACTCATTGACTAACATGGTGAAAGCCATGACATCTGCTCCAGCAGCAGTGAAGCAAGTTGCTAAACTGTCTTGTGTTTACTGTGGTGAAGAACATGAATTTATAACTGTCCTGGAAATCCAGCATCAGTGAAGCAAGCCATGACATCCACCTCCTTTTCCACAAACATTATAGAAACAAAAACAAGACAAGCAGTTTAGTAAATTCTTGGAAGTGCTGAAGTAATTACACATCAACATCCATTTTGTGGAAGCATTAGAAAAGCCGAATTACGATTTGCATGGTTCCGCCTCACAACCGGCTAACTGGTTCTTCAATTCAGAAAGCCGACTTCGTGAAGAAATAACACTGAGGTCTTGACACATTCTGGAAACTATTCGAAAAATCGGATCACGTAACCGGCAAGCCGTTTTCAGCTTTCATGATTCTGGACACTAACCGACTAACCGGCTAACCGATTAGTGAAATCCGGCAAGCCGGATTCGAGGCCTTTTAACACTATTCTTCTTCATCTCTCTTTTTCGGCAAACCGGTTGTGCTCTCTTTCTGAATATCGTTTCTTCCTCTCTAGTTTTCTCTCCAAAATCCATCTTTTCCACTCATTTTTTTATGCAAATCAATCCATAAAACCTAATCCCCATCCATTCTTGTGTCCGAAATCTTCTTTAAAATCCGATTTCCACATCATAATCAATAGATTTGAAATTTAGCTTAGGGTTTCAAACAAAATTTTCTCTCTCTAAAATTCTTCCTCTCAAGTCGTTTTTTAACCAAATTGCTTCTCAAAATCTCTTTCAATCCTCATCATCTTCCTTCTCTTTGCTCATTTTCTCTTTAAATCAATCAAAATCACAATGTCAAGCTCACGGTCGGTTCCAAGAAAAGGCAAAGAACCGGTTCAACAAACCAACCAGTCACGACAAGCAGAGGGCACCTCCAATCAATCCAATTTTGAGTCCACATATTTTCTGAACAAGAAATTTTTAGTCAAACGGTTTCAACAAAGCTTCAGGACTCGTGAGGTACTCAATACGTTTTATGTTTTACCAGATTGGATTAATACTCTCAATATTAGCCATAGAAACTTATTTCAATTGTTGGGAGATGTTGGTTGGATTGATGCACTTATGATTGAGGAGAATCTTTATCCCGACTTGGTGAAAGTGTGTTTACTCGAATATAGACGTTTCCGCGGAGAACAAGACTCGAGTAATCACCAATGTTAGAGGAGTTATGTTAAACTCTATCCTAGGATCATCCGATTTTGGCCTAGAAATTTATTCGCCCAGGAAATCTCCTAAACTTGATAGTTATGTTCATGTTGACGCCATTCGTAATATTTGTCGGCGTAATGATCTTTATGTTGAAGATTGTACCATTCATTTCTGCACTCAGTGTCTTTGTCTTCAAACTCGCATTTTGCTCCATTTTATTCAGTCCATTGTTCTTCCTAGATCAAGACATTTGGATGAGGTTTCCCACATGGACGTTGCTTTGATTGATTTTATTCTTAGATGTTGTCCGGTTAACTTAGGCTATACCATCATCCGAACCATATTGACCATACGTGCCTTGATTACCCGCTCTCTTCCATATGGTCACTTCATTACCCGAATCCTTAAATATTTTGATGTACCGATTCAAGAACCGTCGTGTAGACCGTCTAAGGGTATCGGGGATGACGCTATATTTGGCTTAGGCTTTGAGTGGAAAAATGGCACTTGGGTCAAATTCATTGAAAACAAGTTTACATTTCTTGCTCCAAGCGATGATCGGCCACTTAATGTCGTGGTTCCAGCCGATCAGCTACCCGTTTTCTCACTCTCATTTCGGGGGCAGCGTAGACGCCGAGATCCTCCCATGATTGCTTTAGCTTCTGGTGCCTCTGCATCCCCTTCATCACCTCCACAGCCTCCTACCTCTGAAGAGGTTACTCTTCAGCAGCTTATGGATGAGGTACGGACACTCTCTGTGCGGCAAACTGAGTTTCAGCAGCAGTCGCAGTAACAGTAGCAGCGGCTCATTCATGGACAACGCTTCCTTTTTTAGCACTTTGGCATTCCATATCCGTATCCTCCTCCATCACCACCATCCTCACCACCTCATTAGTCTCTTATACTTGTATTTGGACACACCTACATATCATTTAATGCTTTATGTCCTTTTATTTTCGACTATATGGATGGTTATTATGCTTTTGGATTATGTATTTTTTTTTTATAATATGGATTTGTTTTTATTGTTTGTTATGGATTATATGGAATTCCTTATGCTTATGGATATTTTTGAACTCATGTGCTTGTATTGCGACTTTGATGATTGACAGGGGGAGCTTTTATTCTTTTTTATGACGAAGGGGGAGAATAATCTAATATGTGTTATAAAAAGTGTTATAAAAATATGCATGTATGAAGGGGGAGTATGCATGTATGCAGGGGGAGTCCTTTAAATAATTTTCAAATCAGTTTTTTAACCTTGCATTGATTAAGGGGGAGCTTTTCATAACTAGATTAAATTTTTATAATGTGTTGTCATCATAAAAAATGGGGAGATTGTTAGTCTATATGGCTATAGATATTGATTTTGATGATAACAAACCACATGTGTTGATTAAACAAATATTTATGAATTGTGCTTTTATAATAAGAAAATGATGTTATGGAATTAAAGCGTTTTGGACTAAAATGAAACTATTTTAAAACCTTTGATATTGTTTTAAAATTTCATATTTGGACCTATTTGAAAATATTTAAATATTTTAGGTCATTCTATAATTTCACATAGTTTGGGTGAAATCATAATTTTAGAAAGTTTTGGGATTGACAAAGCATTATTTAGAAATTATGAAATTGGACATATTTGAAAGCTTTCATACCGTTTTAGGCCATAATACAGTTTTATAAAGTTTTAGGGTCAAACTATAATTTTAGAAAATATTTCACTGTAGAAGTTACTGTAGCAAGCGGCTAATCGGATATGGTAAGCGGCAATCCGGATTTTGGGCAGTAAGCTTCTGGAGCATAAACGGCTATCCGGATATCGTAAGCGGCATACCGAATGTTCTGAAATTCAAATTTTTATTGTAACGGTAACATAAAAGCGGTTGACCGAATTCCAAAAGCGGCAAGCCGGTTATCATCAGAAAACACATAACGGCTAGTTTTTGGGCTCAAACTATATAAACTCAAATCTAATTCATTTTTAAGCCCTTTAGCAAGCATAAACAAAAAGCACACGAGATATCTTGAGCTCTCAATTCGCAAATCATAAAACATTAAATCATCTCTTGTTCTTCATTTTGAATATCTACTCTTTGAGAGAGTTTTGTTGTAATTTTTTATTTCCTCATAAAGTTGTGAGTGTTTGAGTGTGTGAGACACTTGAGTGAAGAGATTGGGAGATAATCTCTTTGTTGTAAAGGTTCATTGACACCTTGAAGTCAATTGTAAACATTTGAAGCCTTGGAAGGCTTGGATAGTGAAATCCTCAAGTTTGGATCGCTTAGAGGCGTGGTCGTAAGCGGGGATTGCCGAACCACGTAAAAATTCGTGTGTTTGTTTCTCTTCTCTCTTACTTATTTTTTATTTTGTTTTTATTGAACTTATTGCTTTTGAATTCATTAAGGCGTTAGATTGGATTATTGTGTGGTATTGTTAGGATTTTTTTAAAAATACCAATTCACTCCCCTCTTGGGTTGCACACTTGTATTTCAGTTATATCACCAAATTGGAGTCTATCATTTGAACTGAAGTATGATGCTAGTGACCATTCTATTGGGGCAGTGTTGGGGCAGAGGAAGGATAAGATTTTCCACTCTATATACTATGCCAGCAAAACTCTTACTCAAACTCAAATCAATTACACCACTACAGAGAAAGAGTTGTTAGCAGTAGTATTTGCTTTTGATAAATTGAGAGCTTACTTGGTGGGTACTAAAGTGACAATGTACACAGACCATGCAGCCATCAAGTATCTAATCTCAAAGAAAGATGCTAAGCCGAGATTAATAAGATGGATTTTATGAGGATGTTGTAGCAAGGCTAAGAAATGAAAAAAGAGTAGAATATCTCAAGTTAGGGGAAAAGTTTGGTTAAATTATGCTCATTATGAATTGAATTTGGCTCCAATGGCTCAAGTTTATGAGTAACCAGGGCTGAGTATATACCCTATATGCAGATTTGAGTCAACAAGAGGTATGAGCAGTGCTATAGCATCTACGTTGACAATATGTTCTAAAACAAAAGTGAGACAACAATAAGAGGAAGTTCTCTGTCTAGGATATTGAGTAGCCAGATATGTTCATGAGCCCTATGTTCAGTCTTGAGTTAAAAGATATATGTAGATACGATTATGTTACGGATATTGCTACAACAACTGTGATCTGTGCATTGATTGAGTAATTGGGTGTCATTATTACAAATGATTGACATTCACATGAAAGATGAATGTTGCAGTGAAGAGGGTTGAGTACTCTTAAGTTTTCATTCTTATTAGAGCAGTTTAAGCATGTGTGATTTCTGCTACCCCATATGTGAATAAAATTTTGCTACCTCTGAATTACATGCAATCTCTTGGTAATGTTGTAGCATCTCTGGAATTTAATCAAAATAGCACACACACACTTTGGACAGAAGGAAACTTAAGTCTAGAACTGAACTACTATAACTATTTTGCATGATTAAGATTGTGATCTGAAGGTGGAAGAATCCTTGCGAATTTGATGACATAGCTAAATTATTTGTTGCATGTTTGTGTGCATGAACTATTAGAATGTTGTCATTACTTGAGGACAAGTAACGATTTAAGTTTGGAGGTGTGATAAATCTATGAAATGAGAGTTATTATGGCAATTCTAAACATAAATCAAGGCCACTTAGAGAATAAATAATGTGTTTTTATTACATTTTTGTTACGTTTTGCATAAACATCCATTTTAGTTTAGTCTTAATAAGTTTTGCTTGATTTAAAGTAATTTGTGCTCAAAACATGTGCATAATTATAGGGTTTCAGAAGTTTATAATCCATGAAGGGATGCTGAGGCAGTAGGCTAGCAAAAAGGAGGAAGAATATGGCAACAAAAGAAGTGAAACAAAACCTGGAATAGTGCAGTGTTATAGTCGTTGCTGAAGCAACCATTGCTGTAGCAATCCTGGAACAACGATGGAGAAAACTTAGCGCGGGATATTTGCAGAATTGCTATGCAGTTTCCTAATTTGAACTTATGCACGCCCTAGACTTTTGTTTACCCTAGTTTTCAGTTATAAAAAGGGGCACGTTTATGCACGCCCTAGACTTTTGTTTACCCTAGTTTTCAGTTATAAAAAGGAGCACACATCACATAAAACGGCGGCAAGGAATTAACGTTGGAAAAGATCAAGAGGAAAAGAAGAAAAACGATCAGAATTAAAGGGAACCGATGTTGCATCATTGAAGAGTCCAACAGAGTTATTTGGATCCAATCTTTGTCGTTCTCACTTGTTCTTTTCTTACTCTTTGATTGAACCAATGTATTTCGTGACCAATATTTTGTTGTTTTCTTTTTCTCTTTCAAAGTATGAATTAAACTTGCTTGTAGTAAGTGACAAACAACACTACAACAAAATTGATGAATGGTAGCACTCAAAAAATGCTACAAAAAGCAAATGGTAGCATTTTAAGCAATGCTATGTTAGCCCATATTACTAAAAGTCTTACAAGTTAGTAGCATTTATCGGATGCTACAAATTTGAAAACATAGCACTGAAAAAATGCTACACAATCATATGTCATTGCTTTAGATAAATGCTACCATTTTAACATCAATAACATTTAAAAATTGCTACTTAATGACATTTAAATCATGACGAAAGTGTTACTGTTATAATCTTTTGCAGCACTTGGAAATGCTACTTCTCCTGCATTGAGAATATGCAATATTTTAGTTTTTGTAACAAATGTTGTTAACATTGAATAAAATCTACAATATTTGGAATTGATAATATTTATTTTATTAGCAAGAATACCCAAATAAATTAGTATAATTGATTTACTAAAACATTTAACCCATTCCATTGATAAACAAAAAAGTAAATACAAAATAACAAAAAATAAACTTCATAATCAGATTACAAATTAAAAAAAAAATAGATGCTAAAGCATATACATGTAATTCATAATTTTTCAAAAAGATTACACACCAAACAAAAATAAAAACTATTTTTTTTTATCTTCATTTTGCATCCAGTACTTCTCCAAATGCTCTTTATCATCACAATGGAGGACGACGACGATGGCGTAGTTCATCCAGTACTTCTCCAAATCAGTTTCATTTGGTTGTAATGAGGTAATCTCCAAATGCATCATAAACCAAGAACAAGAGACATGGAAAAGTTACATTTTGAAGGGAAAAAAAAAAGTGATAGAGAATCTAATAATGGTTGGAAAAGGAAGCCCACGCCTTTGATGGTGATTAAAGTAGATATGAATCCATGGTTAGTCAACTCCATAATCTGAAACCTCTCAAAAAAAACATAAAATAAGATAAGCCAATGAAATGAAAAAGATAGAGAATTTGAAGAGAAAGGAATTAAGAATTGAGGTTCTAGATGAATATTAAGCTATGATTTTTCAATGTGTGTTTTTCGAATAAAGATCTGAATGCTTATGCCTTAAAATTTCAGTGAGGAGACAAGGGAATAAAGAAGGGACTTTGTTTTCTTTCCCTCCCAATGTTGCATATTTTGAAGATCAAAATATTTGGTTGTCGTTTATTTTTTCATTTTGGCGGTACATAGTGTTTCATTTTTATTTCTCTTTCTCTCATTTTGTAGTTATCTTTAAGTGCTACTATAAATAACAACATTTGGTAGCATTTTTAAAGTGCTATATTTTTTATAAGTATCATAGCATTTTGAAATATGCTATTAATTAAAGATAAAATGTTACAAAAAATTAAATGTTACAATTTGAACAACTTATTGTAACTTTCTTCTAAAAATGCTACAATAGATTGACATTTCGTAACATTATGAAAAAAGTGCTACTATCAAATGCTACCAAAAGTCATATTTGTTGTAGTGCAATCTAAATGGGCTTTTGACTGTTCTTATGAGTTGCTACATAATTGCTATAGCATTTTACTCTAGTAGTTATAACTATAACTATTATTTCGGTTGACCACCCATTTAATGGTTCAAGTTAAGATAGAGCCGCAAAAGGGCATGTCTTAGTGGATATTATTAGAGTAATACTTGATCTTAATTTGAGTTTCTTGGATTAAGTTTATCTGAATCCCATAAGGGTTATACTTGAAGTTAAGATTTGTGAAGAACTAGACATAGGTACTCACCTTGTAGGGTGGAGAGAATATATGTTCATAATGTCATGCGGTAAGTAGAATAAAAACTGGTCATTGCTAAGATACTTAAAGATATGAGAATTTCAACACGCGACAGCTGAGGGTGCAAAATAGTTGTGCCCAGTGCTGTAGAAACTGGTGTAGCAACCGGTGCTAATTTGATGAAAAGCAATCAACCCATGCAGAGAGTTTGATCATTCAACTACCTTATTCTCATTTGATTCCTCTACACAATTTATTTAATTTATTTCATTTATGCATTTATTTATTTTCTTTCCTTACAATTATCAATTTCGGTAGTAATCAACTTTCAATTTGTTCATCTTGAAATAAAGGTAGATTGCACTATTGTGATTGTTGAAGCATTTCTAGTAACATCAATCCCTGTTGAGACGATCTTGAATACTCATTACTTTATTATTTATTGTGTACACTTGCACATTGGCATCAATAGCAATTGATTGAAAATTAACCAACACCTAGTTTCCCATCTACTACATCAGCCATGCCTATACTGTCAAGGTTCTGACCAACGCGCCACTTAGGAAAGTATTAAGGAGACCTGACATTTCAGGGAGAACGATACAATGGGCAGTAGAATTACGTGAATTCGACATCAGGTATATACCCCATAAAGTAATTAAAGGGCAGGCAATTGTAGATTTCATGGCCAAATTCACCACACCATTCCAAGTCAGAGAGACAGAGCCTCAATTATGCAAGTTGTACGTTGACTGATTTGCCAATTCCTGTAGGAGTGGAGCAGGATTGGTATTAATAACACCTGAAGGCAACTAGTTGCCTTATTTTCTCAAATTTGAATTTAAGGTCTCGAATAATTAAGCGGAGTATGAAGCCTTAATAGCTGGCCTAAATTTAGAAACTACGATAAATATGAAGCGAATCGCAATTTATAGTGATTCACAACTCGTTGTTAATTAAGTTTATAACCAATTCCATGCCATGAAAGAAAACATAAAGGCTTATTTAGATAAGCTAAGAACGCTGCTCGAAAAAATTGATGAGTGGCAATTGAACCAAATCTCTAAAGAAGAAACCAGCATACTAATGCACTAGTGAAACTAGAATTTTCTTCACCAGTTGAATCTATCGTGTCAGCCAAAATCGAGGTGGTGCAAATCACCTAGTATAAATGAAGGTTTGTCCATACTACTAATAGCATTCCATGAACACTGGATGGATCTGATTATAGCATACCTACCAGAAGACAAATTGGAGGCAAAGAACTTGAGACTACGAGCGGCCAGGTGTGTGACCATTGGAAAAACATTTTATAAGAGGGGATTCTCAATGCCTTATAGTGTGTACTACCAGAAGAAGCCGAATATCTATTGAGAGAGGTGCGCAAGGGAGTATTTGGCAGCCATGCAGTAAAGAGATCTCTAGCTTGACGAATATTAAGGTGGGGGTAACTATTGACCAACCTTGGAAAATGACTGTATCAAAAGAACGCAGCTGTCCCAAGATAACTATCTCAGATGCTAGCCTCAATGAGTGACACCGGAAACAATAGATGAGAAAACACAACGTCACACACCCAAGAAATCACAAGCTCACCACCACAGCAAACAACAAAAGGATACAGAAAAATTCACCACCTAAAGTTGTTAAGCTAAGGATACAGGGATTGAAAATACTCACCACTCAATGGAATCCACCAAAGAGATACAGAGTTTGATAATAACTCAAAGTTCATCTAATTCCCAAAATTAATCTCTGACCTTTGGTTACAACTACATAAGCTTAAATAGCTTTCTTGGAACAATCCTCCAAGCATAGATTTACTATAAAGAAACCCTTTAAATAAATTGACTTTAAAGACCAACATTAAAGCCAGACATTAATAAAACATTGGTATGCTTAAAACATAACAAAGAACATTAAAAAAAATACAAGTCCCGAAATATTCTTCTTGACTGAAAACTGAACAGTCTGCACTTAACTGATCATAACTTACTGTAGAAAACTCCAAATTTAGATTAGTAAAATTCATTGGAAAGCTAACAGAAATATCTTTCCAATGATGTATGGCTTGAAAATTAATTCGATCTCATACAGTACAGTTTAATTCCCAAAGATGCCCCTTCTTCACAAAAATTCTGCTCACTTGATTAATGTAAGAACTTGAGCTGCACTTGGTATAACTTGATTACCAAATATTTCAAACACTCCTGTGTTAATCTCCCCTAGTTGAAAAAAATTCTACCTCAAGTTTTGATAATTTTCTTCATGATAAGGAGACAAGTCTGATATGTTGAACGTTGACGAAACACCATAGCCATCTGGTAGCTCAATCTTGTAAGCATTATCACCAATGCGTTGCAACACTTTAAATGGTCCATCAGCCCTTGGTCCAAGTTTAGCAAATTTTCCAGGTGGAAAACGATCTTTCCTAAGATGAACCCAAACCAAATCTCCTTCCTGAAACTTAGCATGTTTTCGATGCTTGTCTGCAGATTTTTTATACTTCTCATTTTGCTTCAATATTCTATCTCGAACCTGTTCATGCATCTTCTTGATACTTTTAGAGCGTTCTTCAGCCTCTCCACTAAATTGATGATCAGTCAAAAGTGGAGCCAAATCCAAAGGACTGATTGGATTCTTGCCATAAACTACTTCAAAGGGACTTGAACCAGTAGTTTGATGTATGGAGTGATTGTAAGCAAATTCAATCTGAGGCAAAATAAGATCCCATTGACGAATGTTCTTGCCCACATAACTTCTCAAGAGATTTCCCAAGCTTCGATTCGTCACTTCAGTCTGACCGTCAGTTTGAGGATGATGAGACGAGCTGAATTTAAGAGTGGTTCCCAACTTCTTCCAAAGAGTATGCCAAAAGTGACTCAAAAACTTTGAATCTCGATCAGAGACAATGGTTTTCGGAATTCCATGTAGCTTCACCATCTCCTTGAAGTACAAATCAGCCACATGAGAAGCATCTAATGTCTTGTTACACGGAACAAAATGAGCCATTTTTTAGAATCGATCAACCACCACCATGACAGAGTCTTTGTTTCTTTGAGTTCTTAGCAACCCAACAACAAAGTCTAGACTAACATATTCCCAAGGAGCTTTAGGGACTGGTAAAGGATTGTATAGGCCTGTGTTTTGACCATGAGCTTTGGCAATATGACAGATTTTACACCTCTGCACATGATGCACAACATCTTTATCCATCTTTGGCCAATAGAAATTACCTTGCAAGCAAGCTAACGTCTTATCCCTTCCAAAGTGACCTCCAACAGCACTGCCATGTGCCTCCATGATAATAGATTCCCGCAAAGAACACTGAGGAATACATAAACGATTCCCCTTGAAAAGAAAGCCATCATGCATTTGGTACTGATCATATGATCCATTCTCACATTCTCCCCAAATCCTACCAAAGAAAGAATCATCCTTGTATAGCTCTTTTAAAATTTCAAAGCCTACAACCTTCACTTGCATAGAAGAAAGCAAGGAATGTTTTCGACTTAAAGCATCAGCCACAACATTCTGAGCACCCAATTTATGCTTGATGGTAAAATTGTAAGCTTGAAGAAACTCCACCCATCCAGCATGTTTTCTACTAAGCTTCTGCTGACTATTGATAAACTTTAGTGCCTCAAGGTCGGAGAAGAGAATAAATGGCCTTGAAAGCAAATATTGACTCAAATGTCTCAAAGCTCGGCAAATAGCATACAATTCTTCGTCATAAGTTGAGTACTTTCTGCGGGAGTCATTCAATTTTTCACTAAAGAAAGCGACTGGTTTCCTTTCTTGGCTGAGTACAGCACCAATTCCAGTATTAGAGGCATCACAATCAACTTCAAACACCTTGCTGAAATTTGGAAGTGAAAAAACAGGCGCTTCAGTCACCTTTCTCTTGATGATGTCAAAACTCTCTTGTGCCTCTTTGGTCCATTTGAAACCTTCTCCTTTCAAGCATTCAGTTACTGGAGCAACAATTGTACTGAACCCTTTGATAAATCGTCGATAAAAAGAAGCAAGACCATGAAAACTTCGGATGTCATGTAGCGACTTAGGAATTGGCTAGCTCAAAATGGCCTCCACCTTGCTTGGATCCATTTTAATTCCATTTTTCGATACAACATAACCCAAAAAGACAAGGCTATCAGTGAAGAACCTGCACTTTTTCAAGTTGACATAAAGCTTTTGATTTCTCAAAATCTCGAAGACTTGGTGAAGATGCTCCAAGTGTTGTTTTTCATTTTGGCTGTACACAAGGATGTCATTAAAATACACAACAACAAATCTACCAATCAGAGGCTTAAAAACGTGATTCATCAGCCGCATGAAAGTGCTTGGGGCATTAGATAAACCAAATGGCATAACCATCCATTCATAAAGTCCATCCCTCGTTTTGAAGGTCGTTTTCCATTCGTTACCAGGTCTCATTCTGATTTGATGATAGCCACTTCGAAGATCGATCTTAGAAAAGATTGTAGCACCATAGAGCTGGTCTAGAAGATCGTCAAGGCATGGAATAGGGAAACGATAATCAATCGTTATCTTATTCACTGCTCTGCTGTCAACACACATACGCCAAGACCCATCTTTCTTTGGTACCAATAAGGCAGGAACAGCACAAGGACTTTTGCTATCTCTCACCAACCCTTTCCTTATAAGCTCTTCAACTTGCCTCTGTAATTCTTCGTGCTCCTTTGGATTTATTCGATAAGCCGCTTTATTTGGTAGTACAGAACCCGGAATAAGATCAATGCAATGTTGAATGTCCCTCATGGGAGGAAGGCCATGTGGTAATTCTTTTGGAACAACATCTGAGAATTCTTCAAGCAAATACTTCATAATCAGAGGCGGTTCATTGCTATCTTCATTTTCCTCAAACACCACCAGCATGTAAACTTCACTACCCATTTCAAATTCTTTTTTACAATCTGAAACATTCAGCAAATTGTTTTCCACTCCTTTGATATGTTTGGGACTTTTTTCTACCTTTGAAGGACCCAGAATGACTTTACTTCCATCTTTAATGAAAGTATAAGTATTCCTATAACCATCATGAACAACCCTTCTATCGTACTGCCAAGGACGACCCAAAAGCAAGTGACATGCATCCATAGGGACAACATCGCACCAAACTTCATCTTTATATTTATTCCCAATAGAAAATGAAATAAGGCAACGTGTGTTTACCTCAATCTCATTTCCTTTTTTAAGCCAAGAAAGTTTATAAGGCTGAGGATGCTGCTCCATTTTGAGCTTCAACTTCTTCACCATTTCAATTGCTACCACATTCTCAAAACTGCCACTATCAATAATGACATTACATATCTTTCCATGACAAGTGCATCTGGTGTGAAAGATATTCTTTCTCAGCCAATCTTCCCCATCTTCACAAACAATACTCAAATTCTTTTGAATAACTAGAGAGTTTCCATCATCAGCATACGTAACTTCTCCATCTTCAACATCCTTTTCGACACTAGGATTCTCATGATCTTCCGCATCCTCGTCATCGTTTTCCTCTTCAACAAGGGCAACCACCCTACGATTAGGACACTCAGAAGCAATGTGCCCATAACCATGGCATTTAAAACATTGACGAGAACTAGCATTCGAACCACTTGCTCGCTGTTTAGATCCTTCCCCAATATCATTCCTCGTAATTTTCTTTGCAGTAGAATTCGAACCAGAATTATGCTTAGAAACGGAGCCACTCCCTCGATTGACATCACGAACTGTGAACCGAATACCCCCACCACGAGCATCTTTTTGTTGCTTTTCCACCTTAAGAGCAAGTCTGCATACATCACTATATGTCCAATATGGTTGGAGCTGGACCACATTACCAATCTCAGGTTTCAAACCACCCAGATAGCGTGCGATCGTATGCTCTTCCGCCTCTACCAAATCACACTTCATCATTAGGTTGTCGAACTCTGCTGTATAGTCTTCCACTGACAATTCCTTTTGCTTGAAGTTGTGGAACTTAAGGTAGATATCTTGCCTGTAGTTATCGGGCAAAAACTTTCTCTTAAGCTCTTTTCTCATTTTCTCCCAAGTAACAATTTTCCTCCATCCCTCTCGTTCCCTTTGCCTCTTAAGATTTTCCCACCATAAAGAAGCATACTTTTTAAGTTTAATGGCAATGAGTTTCACTTTGCGATCTCCAGGCACATCTCTGTATTCAAAAATGCGTTCAACAGTATTAAGCCAATCAACAAACACTTTTGGTTGCATTCTTCCTTCAAATTCAGGAATTTCGACCTTGAAGTCAAAAGGCTGATAAGAATCGCGACGCCTATGAATTCGAGAACAAGAAGAAAATTCACTATTGGAGCTTTGTTCCTGATGGAAGGGATTATAATCTACCCCGTCATTGATTGAGCCTTCTTCTTCCGAACTACCATTAGGAGCAGCTTCTCGAGTTCCTTCAAGGTGTTGTAATCGTTGCTGAAGCTGTTCTACTTGTCTTCTTAGATCATCCCTTTCTATATCACCCAAGTCCCTCTCACGAACAGGAGGCTCTGCAACTCTTGCATTACACCGACGTCGTTGAGCCATAAATTTTCAGAACCCAATTGCTCTGATACCAAATTTGACACCGGACACAATAGATGAGAAAACACAACGTCACACACCCAAGAAATCACAAGCTCACCACCACAGCAAACAACAAAAGGATACAGAAAAATTCACCACCTAAAGTGTTTAAGCTAAGGATACAGGGATTGAAAATACTCACCACTCAATGGAATCCACCAAAGAGATACAGAGTTTGATAATAACTCAAAGTTCATCTAATTCCCAAAATTAATCTCTGACCTTTGGTTACAACTACATAAGCTTAAATAGCTTTCTTGGAACAATCCTCCAAGCATAGATTTACTATAAAGAAACCCTTTAAATAAATTGACTTTAAAGACCAACATTAAAGCTAGACATTAATAAAACATTGGTATGCTTAAAACGTAACAAAGAACATTAAAAAAAATCCAAGTCCCGAAATATTCTTCTTGACTCAAAACTGAACAGTCTGTACTTAACTGATCATAACTTACTGTAGAAAACTCCAAATTTAGATTAGTGAAATTCATTGGAAAGCTAACAGAAATATATTTCCAATGATGTATGGCTCGAAAATTAATTCGATCTCATGCAGTACAGTTTAATTCCCAAAGATGCCCCTTCTGCACAGAAATTCTGCTCACTTGATTAATGTAAGAACTTGAGCTGCACTTGGTATAACTTGATTACCAAATATTTCAAACACTCCTGTGTTAATGAGTAACCCCTGGTCGTTTGCTTAATAGGGAATAGACTTGATCGATCTTATTCCAACATCGAAAGGGCAAGTGAGGTACGCTATTATTGCGGTTGATTATTACACTAAATAGACTAAGGCAGAACTACTTGTGAAAGTCATAAAGGAGACAAAAACACACTTTGTGTGGAAAGCAATAATATACAGGTTTGGCATCTCTTACAACATCGTATTTGACAATGGCTGACAATTTAATAACTCAGTGTTTAGAGAATTTTGCTTCTGTTTGAAAATAACAAACTCCTTTCATCTCTTGCTCACCCCCAAGCCAACAAACAAGTGGAAGCAGTTAACAAAATCATCAAGTTCCATCTGAAAACCAGGTTGGAAAACTTGAATGGTGCTTAGGCTGAGGAATTATCAGCTGTGCTAAAGACCTATCGGACCTCGGTACGCACATCGACGGGAAACACTCATTTCTCTCTAGTTTTTGGCATCGATGTTGTAGGCTCAGTTGAGGTAGGGCTTAATATGTAAAGGAGCTCTTAGAGGTTAATAAATATCTTATTGAAAAAAGAAGGGGAAATGTAGTAAAACGGTTAACGACATACTAGAAATGAGTCACCAGGTATTATAACTCTAGAGTTAAAGTAAGAGGGTTCCAACCTGGACATCTAGTGTTGAAAAGGATAAAAACAGTCAGAGGAGAGGAAGCATTAGGCCCTAATTGGGAAGGTCCAATACAAAGTCATCAGGGAAGTGACCCTAGAGGCATATGTTCTGGTGGAAATGAATGGAACATGACTCATTCGACCTTGGAATGCAGAACGCCTCAAGCATTACTACGCATGAGAGCTCAAGTAGGTTTTTCTTTTTCTGTTACCATTTATAGTAACCCGCTTTAGAATATGATCAGATAAGAAGCTATCATATTAAATGGAATAAGTTTGTAATCGTTTTCATTTTGTTTCTGGCTTTGGACCCCATACTGATACTGCTTACATTAGGCGATCTAGTACAAGCTAGGGAAAATTCTTTTAAATTACTGTCAGTGTTTGGTGTTTACGGCTTCAGACCTCACATTAGTGCCACCTAAGTTAAGTTGTCTAGTTCAAGCTAAGGGGAAGCCTTACTTTAAGTTTAATGAAATAAATGTTCATGAATTTTATATTTTTGCAAATGAATTTCATGTTGCGTGGGATCCCAAATAAAAAATAAGCAATGATCAAACTTCTTTACAAGGCAAGAATAATCCTACCCTTGAGGCATGAAAAATATAACTCTACCATGAAAGAATCAAAATACCTTATGAGGTAAGAATAATACTGCCTTGAGGCACGAAAAATATAGCCTCACAAGCCAAGAATCAAAATGCCTTACGAGGCAAGAATAATACTGCCCTTGAGGCATGAAAAATAGCCTAATTAAGGCAGGAATTATATAGCAATAATCAAGGCTCGAATTACACTGCCCTAATCAAGACAGGAATCATATAGCTCTAATCAATGCTCAAATTACACTACCCTAATCAAGGAAGGAATCATATAACTCTACTCAAGGCTCGAATTACACTGCTCTAATTAAGGGAGGAATCACCATACTGACGATGATGATCAATGGATGTAGACAAGAATTTTGGAGGCTGTCAGATAGGCAGCCAGAGTACTAGCCTTGCAAGAAATTGAGGATGCTTATAACCAGAGATTGGTGGCGATATAGCAGACAATTGAGAGTTTTAGGCTTTCCTTGAATGAAAACATAGAGAGAGGTTAATAGCAAGGTGTTACTCATGAGGAAAAACTTCAAGGAGTCAATCATGGTGAACAAGCTGAAGATTACAACCACGTGGAGATACCTCAGAGGATCAATCATGAAATAGAACATCAAGGCATCAATCTCGAAATAGTGTCTTAGAATTTAGGCCTTGTTAGATGAGTGCAAGTGCACGTGCATGAGGAGTTAGGGGAGCAATTCAGAAGACGAAGAAGAATCTGTGGAAGATAATAGGAGGCACGAAAAGAGTTCAGATTGTAAGAATAATGTTGATATTCCAGGTTCTTACTGTAGATACATGTCGAAGAATTTTTAAAATAGATATCACAAGTGGATAATTTATTTGACTATATGGAGATTCCTCGAGAGAAGCAGGTTAAGCTTGTGGTGTATAAATTCAAGGGCGCAGCTTCTACATGGTGGCAAAATATACAGGACTGAAAAAGAGTTGTGGGAAAGCAATTTAATAAATCGTGGCCTAGAATGCATAGGATAATGACAGTATTTCTTGCCAGCAGATTATCAACAGTAGTTGTATTTTAAATATTAGACCTGTAGGCAAGAAAATTGCAGCGACAAAAGAATTTTATCGTTTACACACGAAAAATGATATAAATGAGCCAAAATTTTGAACAATGGGACCTAGGTTTGACAGTCATATTGAGGTCGATAATTAGTAGAAAACATGGGCTAGAAGTATGCAAAAACAACTACCACGATAATAGCTAAGTCAGCACCTGCCTAGACAGTAACAGACACATAGGCAACAGTAGTGCCAACCACTGATGCAGAATAACCCATACACAAGGCCTATGCTGAACAAGTATTTAAAGTGTGGGGAGCCTGGCCATTAATCGAGTGATTGTCATCCTAAAAATTTGAATTTGGTAAAGGTTTAAGTCAGCGAGACTGAGGTGAATAACTTTAAGGATATGTCGGCGAAGACACTTTGGATTTAAAAAGCAGATGAAAGAGAAATCTACATTGAACTATATAGAAGATTTTATTAGCGCCAAAATTTGAAGAGTATGCCAGTACAATAAAATTTTCAGAACATGTGGCACTATCAATAATAATCTGTGCAACGTGATAATTGATAATGACGGTAGTGAGAACATAGTTTCAAAGGCACTAGTCAACGTGATAGGACTTCTAATCGAAGAACATCCAACAAGAATCAAAATGCCTTACGAGACAAGAATAATATTGCCCTTGAGGCACGAAAAATAGCCCTAATCAAGGCTCAAATTATATTACCAGAATCAATAAAGGAATTATATAGCTTTAATCAAGGCTCGAATTACGCTGCCCTAATCAAGGGAGTAATCACCATATTGAAGACGATGATCAAGGAATGTTGGCAAGGACTGTGGAGGCTGTCAAATAGGCGGCCAATGAACTAACCTTGCAAGCAATTGAGGATTCTTTTAACCAGAGATTGGTGGCGATATAGCAGACAATTGAGAGTCTTAGACTTTCCTTAAATGAAAACACAGAGAGAGGTCAATAGCAAGGAGTTAATCATGAGGAAGAATCTTAAGGAGTCAATCATTGTCAATAGCCTCAAGATTACAACCATGTGAGATACCTTAGGGGGTCAATAATGAAATAGAACCTCAAAGCATCAATCACAAAGTAGTGCCTCAGTATTTAGGCCTTGTAATATAAACACAAGTGCACGTGCATGAAAAGTGATAACTACATGAAATGAGAGTTATTATGGCATTTTTAGTTGCAACTATATGAAATGAAGAGTGATAACTATATGAAATGAGAGTTATTACTTAGAAGTAAATGATATGTTTTTATTACATTTTTAGTTGCATTTTGAGAAAGCACCTGTGTAAGTTTATTTTTAATAAATTTATTTTGTTTTAGATCACTTTATACTCTGATTATGTACGCGATTGTAGGTGATAAAAAAGCTAAAGTTTTAGGGATGGAATGCTGCAACAACTGACTTACAGAAATGACAAAGAACTTGTTTGCAAAAGAACTAAAACAAGTATGAATTACAAAAAACGTTGTAACCATTGCTGCAGCAATTTGAGAGCAATTGCAGACAAGATTACGCGCGTGTTAAATGTCAAAGTAGCGACAGACAGCACAAAAAGATATGTGATCTGAGGTTTCTAAAAAAAAGAGACACGTGGCCACATGTTTTTAGTTGCCTTAATTTCAAGATATAAAAGGAGTACACATGAAAGAAGAAAGAGAGAGCCATCACTCAAGAAAAATAACAAAGAAAACGAAACAAAAAAGAAAAATAAGAGAGAGCTGAGGGTTGCAGTAAAGGATTTCATAGTAGAAAAAGAAGAAGAGATCGTAAAGACCTAGCGGAACTCAAATTCTCATCTTTATTTTCTTACTTTTATCTCTCTATAAGAATGTATTTGATGGCAAAAACGATTATTGTTACTATTTGATTGCATATCGTGAACTAAACTTTAATAGTTGGGTGTTAAACAAGGTTAATGGTTATTTGACTTATATACATGTGTTACAAAGAATATGTTGTAACAATTTGTTTTGATTTTACTTATTCTAAATTTCTATTTCAGTTTACCACCCATTTAGTTGATACTAAATAAGAAGAAACCTCAAAAACTTTTGACTTAGTAGAACAAATCAAGATAATACATAGTTTTAGATTGAATTTCTAAAGTTGAGTTAATATGAATTTGAATAGGGCCATGTTTGATATAAGATTAGTAAAGAACTAGATATAGTGATTCACCTTATAAGACGATTGGAATTTAAAATGTATAATGTTATATCTAAGGTTAGCATAACAACTAGTCACTATTAGGCTGCACATAGGTATAAGATATCTAACATGCGACAACTGAGGATGCATGAAGGATTTTGTCCAGTGCTGTAGTAAATATTGTAGCAATAATACCGTAATTAAAAAGACAATCAATACCATTAAGTGAGTTTAAGCACTCAACTACTCATTTCCCATTAAGTAGATCTTTGAGTTTGAATTAAAAATTTCTTTATTGCATTTTTAATTTAGTTAGTTCATTAATTTCATTAATTATTTTATTTTAATTTAGACTAAAATTGCATTGCTAAGATTGCTATAGCAAGTCATATAACATCAATCCCTGTAGAGACAATATGAATATTCATAATTATATTACTTGTTGTGTATACTTGTACATTGACACCTATAGCAATAAGCTTCAACCAAAGCCTGAGTGTCGGGAAAAAATTTCAACCTCCATCTATAACTATCTCTACTTAGTATTCTCATAAATATTGAATAACACTCAATTTATCTTCATTAGGTTTTCAAATCCATACACAAATATTAGATAACAGAGCTTCACATAACACACAACACAAGCATAAACACATGCACTTATAAACACAACCCCCGCAAACTTGAGTGGTGTTGTGTCCTCTCAAGCACACAAAACAAAACCACATAAACCAGACATGCATACACTAAATAAAAGGACATGAAGAATGAATTAGAAAATTAAAACTAAATGAAAGAAAAATTTTACAGAAAGAAATAAAATAAACTAGCGGGTAAGGGTACTCCCCTGTTGCTGGAAGCACTGCTGCAGCACAGGCTATAAAGGGTCACTTCTTCTTTGATCCACTTCTCAAATACTCCTTATCAAAAAATCCGATCAATCCATTTGTTGTTGCAAAAGCAAGAAATGCTTCAGTTGTTTGAGAATCTTCTATTATATGTCATGCTGTAAGTGATGCTGCAGTAATTCTTTCCTACTGTTTTGCCCACATTTTTTTTACTTGCTGCAATTTAACACAAAGACAAAAAATTAGATGCACACTTAAAATAACAAAAAGACTAATTAAATAATTTAAAGGCTAAATTCAATGCCTTAAAAACTTGAAACAACTTCCCTTATTGGGTTGCCTCCCAATTAGCGCTTGATTTTAGGTCTTTTCAGTCTGACATTTCTTATTTGCTCAACCTGGATCCTTTAAGAATCGATCTTTCTTTAGGCTGTTCACATCATCTCCCATATAGTGCTTCACTTTTGACCTATTAACCGCTAATTCTTGTGGTCTAGAGTGAGTTCCCATTGTTGGATTTGCTCGTCAATTCTAAAAGGTTGCTTCTCCCCTTACCATGTTATGTTAGCTGCTCCACGATCTTCATCATCAAGTTCTTCAAATGTTACAACATTGATTTCTTCCTTATTGCAGCAACTGTGTAATCTCTCTGCTACAACAAAGTGCACAACATTGATAAAATTACGATCTTCAATCTCATCGAGACTCTTCATGGCATCCAGCACATTGAATGTAACTTGCTGATCATTCACCTTCATGGTTAATTCTCCTTTTTGAACATCAATGAGAGTTTTTCCTGTGGCTAAGAAAGGTCTCCCAAGAATGATTGACACTTCTTTGTCTGCCTCAAAGTCTAACACAATCAAATCCACCGAAAAAATAAATTTATCCACCTTCACCAACACATCTTCAATCTTCCCTTCTAAATATGCATGAGATCTGTCAACAAGTTGTAAAGTCACTGTTGTTGGTCTACATTCACCAACTCTCAATTGCTTAAACACTGATAAAGGCATGAGATTAATGCTAGCCCCCAAATCACAGAGTACTTTGCCACTGTATTTAGTGCCTATGGAGCATGGGATTATGAAGCTTCCTAGATCCTTCATCTTCTATGGTATCTTACTCTAAAGCATTCGGCTGCACTCTTGTGTCAGTGCAACTGTTTCAAACTCTCCAAGTCTTCTTTTCTTTATTAAAATATCCTTAAAAAATTTTGCATAATTTGGCATTTGCTCTAGAGCTTCCGTAAAAGGGATATTGATATGTAGTTGTTTCAGCACTCCCAAGATTTTGCTGAACTGCTTGTCTTGTTTTTGCTTCTGAAACCTTTGAGGAAAGGGTGGTGGATGTCTAAATTGTTGTGCTGCAGGTTCTGCAAACTGCTTCTCTTTTACTCCACTCGAGTCTGTTGTTGTTGGTGCTGTAGCTTCCTCACTACCAGGTGCTGAATCATAACTTTCTGCAGATGCTGTAGCAGAACTGTATTGATTTGCATTCTGAAAAGTGGAAGATTGTGACTCCTTCTCTACTTAAGTGTCTTCTTGGCCTTGGTTGGACTCAATTCTTCTTTTTGGTACACCAACTGAATTATCAACCTCTTTTCCAGATCTCAAGTTTATCACTTTACAGTGCTCTTTTCCTTCTCTTTTTGGGTTCTCTGTGTTGCTGGGTAAACTTCCCTGAGGTATGTTGCTTACTATTGTAGCAAGCTGTCCAATTTGATTTTCCAAGTTTCTAAAAAATGCAGCATAACTTTGGACAACCACTTCATTCTTCATAATATAATCCTTAATCAAAGCTTCAAGGGTGCTAGGTTAATCATTGTTGATGCTTCTTTCCTCTTGATTTTGCTGATAAATTCCAGGTGGTTGAGCAGGTTTGTTCTGTCCACTAAGTGCTGCAGCAGTCTGGTTTTGATAACTCCATGAAAAGTTCGGGTGTTGTCTCCATCCAGGTTTGTAAGTGTTTGAATATGGATTGTCCTAGTTCTGTCTATTGAAGCTGCCCACATAATTGACTGAAGCTGGATTCCCAGGACAATTATCAAATAAGTGTCCCTCTCCAAAATAAACACAAGAGACCTCGGCAACTAGGTTGACAGTTGTTGGAGCAGTGGTCATAACTTTCACCATGTCTATTAATGAGGTTACTTGGGCTGACAATGCTGTCAAGGCATCTACGTTATGGACTCCTGCTGCTCTTTTTGCTGCAGCTTGTCCAATGCTCGGCAACGAGGTTGAAAGTTTCCAACTGTATGCAGCAAGGAATACCATGCTGAGAACATCTTCTAAGTAACTCTTTAAATCTTTCCCATGCATCAAACAAGCTCTCATTTTCAAGTTGATGGAAAGATGTGATCTTGTTCCTCAACTTTGCATTATTGGTTAGCGGGAAGTATTTCATCAAAAATTTGTCAGCCAAATCATTCCATGTAGTGATAGAATCTGATAGTAGAGAATTCAACCATGCTCTTGCTCGATCTCTCAAAGAAAACGGAAAAAGTCTGAGTCTCAATGCTTCCTGCGATGCTCCAGCAATCTTGAAAACATCACTCACTTCTAAAAATAGTTTAAGATGTAGATGAGGATCTTCTGATGGCAGTCCATTAAATTGCCCCATTGTTTGCAGCATCTAAAACATCATTAGCTTAAGCTCAAAATTGTCAACTTGAACGTCGGGTCTAACTATTCTCGAATGTATGGCTTGAGGAGTCAACACTGCATAGTCTCGAATGGCTCTATCTCTATCGTCTATCATGTAAATAATATTGTTGTGGCCTGGTTGCCCATGAATATTCTGCCCATTTTGACCTTCTTGACCTCCTTGAGCAATTATTGGTTGTATTTCTCCTCAGAGGTTCAAATTCCTCATATCTTGCAAATTATCCATTGCTACAACAACTTGTAATTCTTGATACTCTCTTCTTAATCTTCTTGCGATTCTTTCAATTTCTGGATTAAATTGGAATTCAACAGATTAATATTTGTGTATGTAAGGGTTGCTAGATCACCTATGTCAACAAAATAAACAAATTAAAAAATTAAAATTAAAAAATAGCACAGTTAAAACTAATTTCACAAATCACAATGAACAATCAATCCTCGGCAACGGCGCAAAAAACTTATTGGGTACAAATACAAATGCCATTAGTATTGATGTGCAAGTGTACACAACAAGTAATAAAGTGGTAAATATTCAAGATCGTCTCCACAGGGATTGATGTTATCAGACTTGCTACATCAATTTTAACAGTGCAGATTTTGTTCTAAATTAAAATAAAAAAATTAATGAAACTATTATACTAATTAAAATAAAAACATAATAAATAAAATGCAACAAAGTAAATTATCATGTCAAACTCAAAGATAAAACTAATGGGAATATAGAATAGTTGAGTGAATAAACTCTCTTAATGGTTTTGACTATTTTTCTAATGGTTGGCTCGGTTGCTACAGTGTCTACTACAGCACTGGGCAGAACCCTTATGCATCTCAGTCATCGCATGTTGGATATCTTATATCTCTATGCAACCTAATAGTGATCAGTTGTTATGCCAACATAAGATATAGCATTGCGCGCTTAGGTTCTATTTACCCTACAAGGTGAATTCCTATGTTTAGTTCATCACTAATCTTAAATCAAGCATGGCCTTTTTGAGACTCAAGTAAAACTCAATCCAGGAAACCCAATTTAAGATTAAGTATTGTTTTGATATGTTTCACTAAGATATGCCATTTTGTGGCTCTTCCTTAGCTAATATCGTTAAATGGGTGATCAGCCGAAATAATGAATAAAAATAAATGCTATCAAAACAAAATGCTAAAGCAAACATGCAGCAACTCATATTTTCAGTCAATAAACCATCAAGATTGTTTATCACTTAACTACAAATAAATTTAGTTCATAATTTGCAAAAGAAAAATAAAGAACAAGGTTTCAGCCATGAAACACATCCCCATGAATAAATAAAAAACGAGAAAACAAGAGAAGAATAAAAAGAACTGAGCTCCCAATTGATTTCTGTAATTTCTCCTCTTGTGCAGTCCTAAATCTCTCTCTTGAATCTTCTTTTTCTTTTGTTTCTTTGTGGTTTTTCTCCTTGGGTGACGGCCCTCTTTATTCCTTATGATGTGTGCTTCTTTTATAGTTAAAAATTATGGTAAACGAAAGCCTAAGGCGCGCATAAGTCAGATTAGGAAACTGCTGATCGCAATTCTCCAAGTATCCCGTGAGGAATTTTCTTTGTCATTTTTCCAGGATTGCTATAGCAATGGCTACAGCAACTACACTGTTCCAGATTTATTTCAACTCTTTTGTAGCCATGTTCTTTCCTTATTTTTGCAAGCCTATTGCATCAAAATTCCTTCCTTGAAATTTGAGCTTCCGAACATCTACAATTATGCATATGATTTAGCACACAAATTATTCTAAATCAAACAAAATTTATTAAGAATAAAGTAAGATGAATGTTTATGCAAAATATAATAAAAATGCAATGAAAACAATTATTTACTCTCTAAGTATTATTAATTTAAGTCTAAAAGTACCATGATAACTCTCATTTTATAGAGTTATCAGTAAGTACAGTCATTCAATTCTGTCATTCTGAAGCATACGGTGGCCACTTTTCTTTAAAAAAAGACAGCTGCAAAAATATTACAGTGGGATTTGATTGGCTAACATTATTTAAAGATGGGAAAATATCCCCCGTCCACCCGTTTTTTCCAACTTTTTCAAAAATACACAATTCTTTCTTTTTTTGGCTAGAATTCACTTAAAATTACATTTTGTTTCACTTTTCCACTTCCGTTTCGAATCCGTTAAGAAAACTAACGGAAACTTTAAAAAATGACCTTTTTTCCCCCCAAAACGAAAATTACAATTTCACTTTAAAAATTACAAAAAATAATCAGATTAAATCCAATTATTTTCCCCATCTGTCAATAAAGAAATTAATTCCACAACCATCAAATGCAGGGTTTTTTTTAATATGTCTATAATTAGAATGCTAAATTATAACAGTAGTATTAAAAATAGCCCAATCTCGCAAACCATCAATTGAATTTAAGATAAGTAGAGTTTTATTATTCATTGAGTTATAATCTCTAGTAGTTAAGATTTTTTTGTACTTCATTAACATACCAATAATGATATTAATCATTAAATCTGATTATTTTTTGTATTTTTTAGGGTGAAATTGTAATTTTCGTTTTGGGGGTAAAATTGTCATTTTTTAAGTTTCTGTTAGTTTTATTAACGGATTCCAAAAGGAAGTGGAAAAGTGGAACAAAACGTAACTTTAAGTGGATTCCAGCCAAAAAAAGAAAGAATTGAGTATTTTTGAAAAAGTTGAAAAAAATGGGTGGACGGTGGATATTTTTCCTTTAAAGATTCACATGCATTTTGCAAAGTGTGTAAAAATTGTCAAATAATAGGGTTTATTTCAAAGCGAAACATGATACCTTTAAACCTCATCCTTGTCATTGAAATATTTGATTGTTGGGGAATTGATTTTATGGGCTGTTTTCTATCATCATTTAGATTTGCATATATTTTGGTTATTGTTAATTATGTTTCAAAGTGGATTGAGGTGATTCCTTGTTGGCACAACGATCACAAGACTGTGATCCACTCTTTGAAAGAAAATCTTTTGAACAGATTTAGGACGCCTTAAGCCAGTATCAGTAATGGAGGTAAGCATTTTTGTAACAAGTCATTTGAGTCCCTAATAAAGAAATATGGAATTACACATAAAATTACTATCCCTTATCACCTTCAAACAGGTGGTCAAGTTGAATTAGAAAATAGAGAGATAAAACAAATTTTAGAAAAGACAGTTTATCCAAACCGTAAATAATGGTCTCTTTGACTAACTGATGCACTTCAGACATATCGTATTGCTTTTAAAACATCTTTAGGAATGTCACCCTATCGGCTTGTTTATGGTAAACCTTACCACTTACCGGTTGAACTTGAATATAAATGATTTTGGGCCATTAAAGCTTTTAATTCAAATCTTGATGATGCTGGTAATGTGTGTAAATTGTAATTGAATGAACTTGAGGAATTAAGGAATGATGCATATGAAAATTCCAGAATTATTAAGGCAAGAACAAAGTTTTTCATGACAAAAGAATTTTTTTTTTTAAATTTGAAATTGGTCAAAAAGTGTTGTTTTATAATTCTCATTTTCATTTGTTTTCAGGAAAGTTAAAGTAAAAATGGAATGGTCCATTTGTTGTAAAAAATGTGTATCCACATGGAATAGTCGAAATTGAGAATCTAAAGGATGGTGTCGCATTTAAAGTTAATGGTCAAAGATTGAACCATATCTGAAATTCCAACCACATGAAACATATACCGAAATCAATTTGAGTGACCTACCAAATCTTAATTAAGCCTTTTGTTTTAATTTTTTTGTCATTTTGGTTTACTGTTATTTTCCGTTTGTTGAATTTTTTTCTCTTTTTATTTCTTGAATGGAGTGCATTACGTTGTTTTTTTAATTGAATTTATTTGACAATTGTGTTTTATTTTACCTTTTTATATTTGTTATGTGTACCTCCATGAGAATAATCCTCTTCGAACATCTTAGGAAACTTTTACATGTAAACTTTCACCTGAGAAGCTTGCTCCAAATTTGTAAATCACATCCTATTTGGGATCTACAACCACCAGATCTAGTATCTCACATTAAAGATCTATAAAGAAAATGCAGAGGAATAGAGGATGGTATTTATGAACTCTAATTGGTACTTGAGGTAAATTCGATAAAATGACGAAGATTTGATTCGTTTCTTTCTTTTGTTTTGATTCGCTCTCCCATATAAATGGCGGATATCGGTACTCCGTGACTTTTTAAGTCAGTATTTTTCAGTTTTCTGCAATAACTGAAACTCCAAAGTCAAGCATGGAAGAAATACGACATAAATTGCATAAGCGTTTTCCTTCTCTCCCTCAAAATGCTCTTAAGAAGATTTACGAAACTCGTTGTGAACGACTGCGTTTGTTAATGATCAATGGGATTCCTGCTGACATTCGTTGGTTAATTGAAGCAAAGGTCCGACTGGCTGGTGAGTTTTCTAATCCATTTGTTTCCTACATGCCTGGTTTTGGTAAAAGTACATTTGCTAAAAAAAAGAAGAGCTAAACAACTTGGCTCTAAATGTCCTAACTGTGTAAGACTTGCTTGCAACAAACCACGTTATAAAACTTTAAGAATGATTTCTATAAATCGTGAAGATAAAATCAAATCTATTAAGGATGGCATGAGTAAAGAATCGTTAGATGATATCTTACAATCTCTTGAGATGCATCCGAGCAGATACGTTCAAAGTGAAATTTATAATTTATGGAAGTTGTTTCAAAAGGAAAGTGCATAGTTTAGTCTTGGGAATCTAACTCTAAAAGACTTTGTTTGTCAGTTTATAAGAAATCTGGATGGGAAGCTTATCCTCGACCCATAGAGAGCGTTCAAGCCGTTGCTGGATGTAAAGCCAGAGGAAGATGTGAGTCATAATCACAACTACGAATAAATATCCTTTTATTTTATGTTTTATGTTATTATTATTTTTTGTTTTTCGTTTGATTTTATATTTAATCATTGTTTGCCTTTAAATTATTAAGCCAAAAGCTTCACGCATCATTTGACAAACACACCACCTTATTTACAGATGTGCATCATTGTGTCTGTCACCAAGATCCTTAAATAGGAGCTCCTTTTCAAGAACTCACAAATTATTTTTTTTAGAATTCTTTCTTTTTAGAATTGTTTCAATGGCATCAACTTCAAATAGATAACTTAAGAACATTTGTGTGCTTACTAGCTTTCGCTATAGAAAGTATAAGGAGTTCGTTCAACTAGCTATAGATTTTGGTCATGATAGCAGAGAGAAAATTACATCTTGTATATGGAGGAGGTGACCGAGGGTTATCAAAGCTTGTCGCTGAAGCTGCTTTCGTTCGAGAAAGCTAAAAGATAGGCATTATTCCAAAAGCCTTAAAACCCTTAGAATATCTACCAAACCCACCAACTGAAGAAGAGTTAGTTCTCTCAAGTATGCAAGAAAGAATATTAAATCATGCTGACACTTTCATTTTCTTGCTAAGAGATCTTGCAACTTTAGAGGCACTAATTACATTTGCTTCTTGGGCTCATTTGAATATCTATCAAAAACTCATCGGTTTGTTAAATATTATTAACTTTTCTGATGGCTTAATAACATTTCTTAATCATGCAATTAAAAATTACTTCATTCGACCCTCAGTGAAAAAAATCTTTATTTGTGCTCCTACTGCTAATGAATTACTTGATCTTTTGTAAGCTTACAAACCAGTGCCATATCCCATGACTTTGGTGTTGGATTGGATAACTAATGATGATGGTAGTAACCGTCGAAAAAGGTGTAAATTAAATTTAACTCTCTGTTTGTAAATATTTTCTATCAGTGGCCAGGTGATGTCTTCTAAGCTCTACTATTTTCTTCTAAGACATTGAGAATAATGTCTCCTTCAGGTTAGGGGGAGGGAATAGTTGACAATTATAGAATGCCTCAATCCTGGTGATGTTTTTACTAATTTTTGTTGTAAATGCTAACTTTGGAAAAAATTTTGAGTCGAAGATGCAAACTATAGAATATAGTGTCTCTAAAAACGCGTCTTCGTAATTTTAGAGTTTTGTTTCCTTTAAAAAAAAAATATGACGTCTTTTTTTAATCTTTTTTTCTCTTAATCATCTCCTTTAAGTTTCTGCAATTAGTCCCAAATTTTAGTATTTTCTTTAACTAAAAAAATAAAAATACAAAAAAAAGAGTTTTTCTTTTTCATTGTGATATTTTAACATTGGATAACATGATAATTTTCAAATTTTGGTATTTGTATTATCTTTGGCCTTGAGTTATATTACACCATGTTTTCCCCTTTGCATGTTGAAATGTAAATTGAGAAATTTGATGAGTAAAATTGATTAAGTCATTTGGAGGAATGTACATGTCATGAAAAGTCCAAACGAGTTTTTGAGCCTATTATCCTTGAAGAGTAACCTTGTTTTTTTGGCTAAGCGATCTCTCTTTTTGGATGAGACCAAAAAAAAAGAAAGGACGGGGGGCAACCATGCATGGTACTTCTCGACCGTGTCTCCGAAGGACAGTTGAACGAGCGACTCATGAATGTTGTCTTCACAATTTATTATACAAGATCTCTATATTTTCCTCGAAATTAAAAAAAAAAGATTTGCAGCCGCATCTCAAAATCCATTAAACTAGTGGATATGAAAGATTATTTAAAGTTCTAAAAGATGACAGAAGGTCATCTTTGATCCATTTAAGTCTTTCTAGCCCACCTTATTATAAAGTACCCATAACTAACCCCTTTGATATATATATATATATATACCAGAAGGGAAATAGGATCGAAGGAAGGGTGTGTTTTCAAAAGGAAATATTATTGAATACTTTAACAAAATAATTTGTAAAAGAGAATTGCAACGCGGTTGGTTCTTTTTAACTTGTTTTACCAAGT
>MKYO02019343.1:49335-63574 GCA_002013955.2 Citrus medica | reverse complement strand
TGGTCTGACAAAGGATTAAATTTCTCTGAGAAATTCCTTCTGGGAACTCGGAGAGCACCTTGTGCCTGGTAACAACGCCACGTACTAAATTATTTTAAAATTGAATAAAGCCGTTGCAATCCAATCCATTCATCCAAAGCAACTCATTAATCAGACTTGGTAAAACAAGTTAAAAAGAACCAACCGCGTTGCAATTCTCTTTTACAAATTGTTTTTAAAAAGTGTGTGTGTGTATATATATATATATATACACACACAAATACATAAAATAAAATAAAATAAAATAAAACTTTTTCTTTGGTAACTGTTGATTAATTTTATAATCAATTGCTACTAATGCCAATGTACAAGTATACACAATAAGTAATAAAGTGATGATAATTCAAGATCGTCTCCACAGGGATTGATATTACTCGAAATGCTATAGCAATCACAATAGTGCAAATCAACTTAAGACCGAAGTTAACAAATGTAAAATGAGTTCTATCGTAATTGACGATTGTGAGAAAATAAAGTAAAACAATACCGTAATGAAACAAACTAAACTAATGTGTCTAAGATTCAATTGAGATTATGGTAGTTGAATGATCAAACTCTCCTTATGGGCTGACTGTTTTTTTTTTAATCAAGTTAACTCCAGTTGTTATGGCAAGTGCTGCAGCACTGGGCAGAATTAATCTGCATCCTCAGCTGTTGCATATTGGAACTCTCATACCCTTAAATATACTAGCAATGACCAGTTGCTAATCTACTCATGATATGACTTTATGATCCTTTTTGTCTCTCCACCCTACAAGGTGAGCACATATGTCTACTGTGTCACAAATCTTAATTTCAAGTATTGCCCTTATGGGATTCAAGATAACTTAATCCAAGAAACTTAACTTAAGATCAAGTAATACTCTAATAACATCCGCTAACACATGCCCTTTTACTGCTCTATCTTAATTGGAACTATTAAATGAGTGGTCAACCGAAATAACAGTTATATTAATAATAACTACTAGAGTAAAGTGCTACAGCAAGGACATAACAATTCAAAAGAATAGTCAAGAACCCATTGGATTGTTCGTCACCCACCTACAAGCAAATCTAGTTCATATTCTGAATAAAAAAATAAACATAAATATATTGTTCACAAGATACATCAGAACAATCAAAAAAGAAGAAGAGTAAAAGTTGGGAACAACAAAAAGCAAATCCAAATAACTCTACTGGAATTCTCAATTCTGCTGAAGTCGTCTCTCTTTTGTTCCGAACTCTTTCTCCTCTTTGATCTAATGTATTAATGATAATCCTCTTGTCGCCTTTCTATGTGATGCGCGCCCCCCTTTCTGTAATCCATACATACTCTCCATCCAGTCACTGTCCTTGTAGGAATAAGTTCATCCATCTCATTAGTTATCACTGTTATCCATCCCTTCTTTGGAACATATTGAACTGGGCTCACCCACGAACTATCTAATATTGGATATATGATTTCAGCATCCAACCATTTGATTATTTCATTTTTCACCACTTCTTTTACAACAGGGTTTAACCTTCTCTGATGCTCCACCAAATTGTTGTGGCAATCTTCTAACATGATTTTATGCATGCATATTGATGGGCTTATCCCCTTGATGTTTGCCATGGTCCATCTAATTGCTCTTCTATATCTTCCAAGCAAATCTACTAGACTCTGTTCTTGACCAGCATTCAAGGTAAAGGAAATGATTACAGGGAGTGTGTTGTTTTGACCAAGATAAACATATTTCAAATGTGAAGGTAACAATTTTAATTCAAAACTATGAGGTGATTCAATAAATGGTAAAATTATTTTTACTTCCCTGTCTAAAAGATTCAGATGTTCAGTAAACTTGTTGTGCTTATCAGATTGCTTTTCTTCCTTCCAATTTATCTGGTTCGCTGCAACATCTTCCTCTTCTAAATCTTCAAAGGTGGTGACTTTGTTGATCTCATTACTACAGCATCTGTCCATTCTGTCTGCTACAACAAAATCCACGACACTTAGGAAATTGCAATCTTCTACTTCATCAGGGTTCTTCATAACCTCTAGTATATTAAATATGACTTGCTGATCATTCACTCTCATGGTGAGCTCTCCTTTCTGTACATCTATCAGAGTCTTTCCAGTTGCTAGAAAAGGTCTTCCAAGTATAATGGGTACCTCTTTATCAGCTTCAAAGTCTAGTACAATGAAGTCTACTGGAAAGATGAATTTGTCAACCTTCACCAGTACATCCACAATTTTTCCTTCAGGGTATGCATGAGATCTGTCAGCCAATTGGAGAGTGACTGTTGTTGGTCTGTATTCCCCTACTCCCAGCTGCTTAAATACATACAATGGAATCAAATTAATACTGGCTTCCAAGTCACAAAGTGCTCTGCCAGTGTACCTAGTTCTTATAGTGCATGGTATTGTAAAACTTCCTAGATCCTTCACTTTTGTAGGAATCTTACTTTGAAGCATATGATTGTTTTCTTGTGTTAAAGCAATAGTTTCAAATTCTCTCAACCTTCTCTTTCGTGCCAAGATGTCTTTTAGAAATTTCACATAATTTGGCATTTGCTCCAAAGCTTCCACAAAAGGTATGTTGATGTGTAACTGCTTCAGTAATTCTAGAAATTTGCTGAACTGCTTGTCTTGTTTTTGCTTCTGGAATCTCTGTGGGAAAGGTGGTGGGTGTCTAAACTGCTGGGTAGCTTCATGAGGTACCAAACTCTGCTTGTTTGATTTGGTGTAGGTTGTGGCCACTAGTGTTGCAACTTCTTTTTCAGCATGTTCTGGTTAGGTTTCATGTAAAGTTATTATAGCTTGGCCCATGTAACCAGTGTCTTGATGGTTGTTTTGTTGTAACATGCGTCCATTTTGAGGTGGTTTTTGTGATGATTTGAATTCCATCCCATTTTTTGTCACATGAACTGGGGTATCAGCATTCTTTCCAGATCTCAAATTAATTACTTTACAGTGTTCTTTGCCCTCTCCTAGGGTCTTCTGTGTTGCTAGGTAAGCTTCCTTGAGTTCTGTTACTCATTGTTGTGGCAAGTTGTCCCATTTTATTTTTCAAGTTTCTCAAGGATACAGCTTGACTCTGCACAATTGATTCATTCTTTGCAATGTATTCCTTTATCAGTGCTTCCAGTAAAGTGATTGGATCCTGACTGATATGTTTTTACCCCTGACTCTGCTGATGAAAACCAGGTGATTGAGTGTTCCTATTTTGCCCATTTACTGCTGGAGCATTTCGATTCTGACTGCTCCAACAAAAATTTGTGTATTGTTTCCAACCAGGGTTGTAAGTATTTGAATAGGAGTTGTTCTGAAGTTGTCGATTGAAATTACCCACATAATTTACTGAAGCTGGATTTCCAGGACAATTATCAAAGTCATGTTCTTCACCAAAGTATACACAAGAGAGTTCAGCAACTTGTTTTACTACTACTGGAGCATATGTCATGACCTTTACCATGTTAGTCAATGAGGTTACTTATGCTAATAAGGCTGTAATTGCATCTATGTTGTGTACCCTTGCTGTTCCTCTTGCTACTGGTTGCCAAATTGATGGCCACTGATAATTATTATTAGCAATTCTCTCTAGAATTTCATAAGCTTCAGTGTAAGATTTGGATAACAGGGCTCCATTTGCTGATGCATCCACCATTAATCTAGTACTCGAATTCAACCCATTGTATAAAGTTTCCAATTGAATGCAACAAGGAATGCCATGATGAGGACACCTTCTGAGCAGTTCTTTGAATCTTTCCCAAGCCTCAATCACAATAGTGCAAATCAACTTAAGACCGAAGTTAATAAACGTAAAATGAGTTCTATCGTAATTGACGATTGTGAGAGAATAAAGTAAAACAATACCGTAATGAAACAAACTAAACTAATGTGTCTAAGATTCCATTGAGATTATGGTAGTTGAATAATCAAACTCTCTTTATGGGCTGACTGTTTTTTTTTTATCAAGTTAACTCCAGTTGTTATGGCAAGTGCTGCAGCACTGGGCAGAATTAATCTGCATCCTCAACTGTCGCATATTGGAATTCTCATACCTTTAAATACACTAGCAATGACCAGTTGCTAATCTACTCATGATATGGCTTTATGATCCATTTTGTCTCTCCACCCTACAAGGTGAGCACCTATGTCTACTATGTCACAAATCTTAACTTCAAGTATTGCCCTTATGGGATTCAAGATGACTTAATCCAGGAAACTTAACTTAAGATCAAGTAATACTCTAATAACATCAGCTAAGACATGCCATTTTGCTGCTCTATCTTAACTGGAACTATTAAATGAGTGGTCAACCGAAATAACAGTTGTATTAATAATAACTACTAGAGTAAAGTGCTACAGAAAGGACATAACAATTCAAAAGAACAGTCAAGAACCCATTGGATTGTTTGTCACCCAACTACAAGCAAATCTATTTCATATTCTGAATGAGAAAAATAAACATAAATATATTTTTCACAGGATACATCAGAACAATCAAAGAAAGAAGAAGGGTAAAAGTTGAGAACAGCAAAAAGCAAATCCAAATAACTCTGCTGGAATTCTCAATTCTGCTGAAGTCGTCTCCCTTTTATTCGGATCTCTTTCTCCTCTTTGATCTAATGTATTAATGATAATCCTCTTGCTGCCTTTCTATGTGATGCGCGCCCCCCTTTTATACTGCAAACTAGGGTAAACAAAAGTCTGTGGGCGTGCATGAGTTAAATTAGGAAACATGCAGATCGTGATTCTGTAGCTGGCCCGCGCCTCAGTTTTCTCCCGCATTGCTCCCAGATTGCTACAGCACTGGTTGCTCTAACATCAATTACAACACTGCATTATTCCCGATTGTGCTTTACTTCTTTTGCGGCCATCTTCTTTTCTCCTCTTGCTAATCTAATGTTTCAGCATACCTTCATGAATTAAGACTTTCTGAAAACCTACAATTATGCACCTGTTTTTAGCATAAATTACTTTGATTCAAACAAAACTTATTAAGACTCAATTAAAATGAATGTTTATGCAAAATATAACCAAAATGTAATAAAAACACCTTATTTTTTCTCTAAGTGATCTTGATTTAAGTCTAGAATTGATGTAATAACTCTCATTTCATAGAGTTATCACTGCAAACTAGGGTAAACAAAAGCTTGTGGGCGTGCATGAGTTAAATTAGAAAACATGCAGATCGCGATTTTGCAGCTAGCCCGCGCCTAAGTTCTCTCCCGCATTGCTCCCAGATTGCTACAGCACTGGTTGCTCTAACATCAGCTACAACACTGCACTATTCCCGATTGTGCTTTACTTCTTTTGCGGCCATCTTCTTTCCTCATCTTGCTAATCTAATGTTTCAGCATCCCTTCATGAATTAAGACTTTCTGAAAACCTACAATTATGCACTTATTTTTAGCACAAATTACTTTGATTCAAACAAAACTTATTAAGACTCAACTAAAATGAATATTTATGCAAAATATAACCAAAACGTAATAAAAATACCTTATTTGTTCTTTAAGTGATCTTGATTTAAGTCTAGAATTGATGTAATAACTCTAATTTCATAGAGTTATCAGTAACCTATCATCTTGTCCTACTCCAATGTGAAGTATCACTTTATGTTTTATGTTTTCAACCACTCAATAATGTTTGAAAATAGGGATGATTTTGTATTTATGATAATTGTGCTATGAAAAAAAAGGAGAAAAGAAAATATATGTATATATAAATAAATAAATAAATAAAAAACAAAAACAAAAAAAATCCTAGCGAAAAAACATCTTGTAATCTCCAAAAAGTCCCATATTTTTCAAACATATATTTTTGTTTTTTTCCCTATTACCCTTTTTTGTTAGCCATGACCTTAGCGTATGTTACGTCCTAATAAAAGTCTTTCTTAATTTTAGGAAACTATAGTCTAAAGTAAAAGCAGATAATATGGACTAAAAAATACGGTGATGCATAAAACTCAGGAAAATTATTAGCCAAAGTTATGGGCATTATTCTTTCATCTTGGTGAGAGCGAGTGATATTATTTTACTATTCTCTCAATCTACCACTTTTTAGAGTAACATTTTTTCTGGGGTATACTTTCTTTTGAGTGAGTCACTCTTAACTGTGAAGTTTTAGGATTTGACGTATCATTCTTAAAAGTAGCTTGACTAATGTAGCTCTGATAATTTATCATTTTACATTATTTTACTTAACTGATTTGTGTGGGTGTGATTTTCTTTAGACTGAAGATAATGCTTATACTTTTATATGATTGTTGTCATTAATCTGATGAAAAAAGTAAACACATTTTTTTAAAAAAAATCAATTTGGGTTTGAACTTTAGCAAAATTTTTATAGCGGTGTGGTTGATAGTAAAAAGTGTACATTTAATAAAGATACAATTATCTGTTTTTCACTTATTATGTCAATTAATGTGCTCATTATTCCTAAATTATCTTAATACTCACAAAATATATTTTTTATGTTAAATTAATTTGTAATATGTTAATTTTATATTATATATGTGTGTGTGTGTGTGTGTATGTGTGTGTGTGTGTGTGTGTGTGTGTGTGTGGAGGCTGTTCCAATCCGGGACTCCCGAATTGGAACAACATCCGGAAAGAAATTTGTGGCCGTTGGATTCAAGTCCAACGGCCCCAAATTCCTTCTTTTAAAATTTTCTGGTGTTTTGGGCTTCATTTGCTGTTGTTTTTAGGTTAAATTTTTTACTGTTTTTGGGTAAATTGGCTGCTGTTTTTTAGTTAAATTATTTGCTATTTTTTTGATAAATTTACTACTGTTTTTGGGTTATATTTTCTGTTATTTCCAGGTAAGTTTTTTTGGTGTTCTGGGCTTCATTTGCTGTTGTTTTTTGGTTAAATATTTTGCTGTTTCTGGGTAAATATACTACTGTTTGTGGATAAATTTACTGTTATTTTTTTGTTATATTTTTTACTGTTTTTAGGTATGTTTTTTTGGTGTTTTGGGCTTCATTTGCTGCTGTTTTTTAGTTAAATATTTTACTGTTTCTGGGTAAATATATTGTTGTTTTTGGATAAATTTACTTCTGTATTTGGGATGATTGGCTGCCGCTTTTGGTTAATTTTTCTAGTGTTTTGGGCCTCATTTGCTGCTGTTTTTATATTAAAGTTTTTGTTATTGTTGGATAAATTGGCTGCTATTTTTTGGTTAAATATTTTGCTGTTTTTAGGTAAATATACTGCTATTTTTGGGTTAAATTTTCCATTGTTTTCAGGTAAAATTTTCTGGTGTTTGGGCTTCATTTGCTGTTGTTTTTAGGTTAAATTTTATGTTGCTTCTGGGTAAATTTGCTGCTGTTTTACAGTTAAATTTTTTACTATTTTTGGATAAATTTATTGCTATTTTTGTGTTAAATTTTTGTTGTTTCTGGGTAAATTTGTTGCTGTTTGGATAAATTTACGACTGTTTTTGGGCTAAATTTTTTACTGTTTTTGGGTAGAATTTACTACTATTTTTCAGTTAAATTTTTTATTATTTCCGGAATTTATTATTGCTTTTGGGTTAAATTTTATGTTGTTTTACTAGATCCAAAACTTGTGATATTTGACATTTCTCTTTTTGCTAAATCTTCATGTACATGTTGTTGTAAACTCGAAAATGACTGAAAATGTAGATGAGGGTAACAAGAATGATTTCAAGGAGAATGATAATGTGAGCTAGGAAAATCAAATTTTAAGAAGAAATCGACCTTTCATTGAGTATTTGTAAGTCTTCTTAAATTAAATATTATGTGTTTGACTGTTGGTAAATTTATGAATATTTAGTAAAGCCAAGCACAATAATGTTAACATGCACTTATTATATATATATTTATATATATATATATATATATATATATATTTCAAAATATTTAATTGACTGCAGCAAGCAAGAAGTAAAAATATTACGGGAACAAGGAAAAAAAGTGGTGAGTGTAGGTGCGATAATTAATTTCCATGAAATTTGGGACGTGTTACAAGCAATAACGTATTGTCATATTTTTTTTTAATTTTTTAGGATAGAATTAAATTAGGGAAATGTTTCAAAAATTTGAGTGAAGAAGAGAAGGCTAAATTTAGAATGGTTGGTAGTGATATAGCACAAAATAAAGACAAAGAAGATGATTTTGTGAAGTGAACTCAAAAAGCCATGGAAACTAGATGCGCTCCAGATCGTTTTGCAAAACTAGTAGCAAAATTGTCAGAAAATAAAAAAAAAAGCTGTTGTGGAGTTAGGATTTGAAAGTCTTTTGCACATAAAATGTGGTCGATTGAAACAAGATTTATGTTCATGGTTGGTTCAAAATTTTGATCCATTTACTTTATGTATTTTTTTGCATGGTAAGAGTATCAATCTGTGGCCTCGAGATTTTGAGTACATTATGGGAATAAAAGATGGTGGAGTCGACATTGATGTGGATCTTGGTATTGATGACATTGATAAATTGAGGAATGAATATTGTGATGATAGTGGATACATTAAGCTGAAAACTTTAGAGTCAAAATTGGTGAATCAAAGGGAGGTAAATGATGACTTTAAAAGAAGCTTTGTTTTGTTTGTTATAGCTACAATTTTTTTTTTCCTAAATCGGGGTTGAATTTAGCCCCGTATTACTTTGTTTTTTTGAAAGACACTAGTGCCATAAATAAAAAAAAATTGGGCAACGTGGGCTTTTAAAGGGCTAGTTGAGGGCATACAAAAGTTCAAGGCAGGACAACATAAAGTTGTTAATGGTTTTGTACTATTTTTGGAGGTAATAATTTTTTTTTAAAATAATTTCATCAGTTTTATTGTGTTATTTTGTTTTGCTTTGTTTTGATCATTTTGTTAATATTGCAGCTTTTTTACATGGATTCTATATCATTTGCACGAAAAATTTATTGATAAATCTTTGAGTCCAATAACAACATGGACAAATCGAGATGTAACTAACTTATTGAGTTTTGTTAAGAAAAATGGTGGTTATGGGAGCTCAAAGGTATGACATCTACTTTTTATTAATTAAATATTAACGTATCATATTGAAATGACATGTATTTAATAGTATGTGGTATTTATTAGGTTAATTTACGAGAAATCCATCCTCAACAAAACATGGCCTAGGAAACATTTGATGAAACAAGTCGGAAGAATGAAGAATGCATACATAATTGTCAACATCAGAAGGATTATCACTTGTTCGAAAAGATATTGGCCGTATGGCATTAGAGCTTGATGGTTTAAAGCATTCAATGGGTAGCTGGATGCAGCAAATGCAACAAGTAATGGAAACCCTTAAAGAGAACTTAACCCAAAAGCAAGTTGAGCAGTAAAAGGAGAATAATAGCGCTGCTGTTGGAATTACTTCTCCTTCCCGAAAGCAACAAAAGAACGATGAATCAAGCTATGAAATTTTAACTTTTGCGGAACTAATGAAGAGAACCAAAGAAAGGCCAGATGGAGATGATATTCTTGAGAAGAAATTACTGGATGAGGAGAATGTTGAAGAGAAACATGATGAGAATTTTGACGGGTGAGTCAGACCTAAATGAGGGAAAGCGTAAGCAAATTTTCTACAATGCAGCTATACAGGTATTTAGCAAGAAACTGTGATCTTCTTTTTTGCACAAGCAAAACATAATAGTGCATAGATGAGTATTAAGTTATAAATCATAATATTTGTAGGATAATGGCTGGAATGACGATTGTTCTATTGAAGAGGAATCATCAAACCAACTTAGTGTATTTGAGGTTAAAGATATGCGCTCCCGAAAGCGAAAGCCTGGTCCATACCAAAAATCCCCTTATAATCAGTTTCCCAAAAGACGAAGCAAACAAAAATTTTTTCATGATTCAATCACTCTACTAAATTCATTTTCAGAGGAAGATATGAAGTTGCTGCAATATATATTTCAAGGAGAATTGCCTATGGAGTAATTGGATTTTCGCATGACCCATTTTCCATATGTTATTATTTTTGCATTAACACTGTTATAGTTTTAATTCTATTTTTGGATTCTTAATATAGTGAGCATATTGTTGATGGAATTAGTTTTTTCGTCTCTCGCCAAGAGATGTTTTCGTTGGCTCCTAATACTTGGATCATTGACACAGTAATCATACCTTCCTTATATTTAGTTTAATCATTCAATTTTATTTATTTTCTTTCTAAGTATTTAAGTCTTCTTGTTTAATGGCTCTATTCGTAGGTCATAGATTGTTTCGTCAACTATTTGACAAACAAAGAACATGCAAAAACGAGCCTAGAGATGCGTATTTGGTATTTGCCCACCATATTTTCGGTAAGTTGTAAATGTTATACTATGAATTGTTTTACTGACAGTTGACCCTATATGTTGATAATATACTAATTTTGTATTTATTTTATGATTTTTGCAGCAAAAAATAGTGGCAAACATGGCCTGCAAAAAGAAATCAAGCATCGAAGGCTTTGTCAAAAATCATAATATTCGAGATAAATACATGTCAGAACTTGCAGTATGTGAAAAGGTAAGAAATTAAATACAAAATTACAATAAATCATGGCATTGTTTAAGACATTTAATGGTAATTATTAAAAATTATGCATTTGTCATGTAGATCTATGTTCCTATAAATGATGGCTCTGCACATTGGTATCTGGCGGTGTTGATTGTTAAAACGCAAACCGTTGAAATTTGGGACTCTTTACCTAGTAATAGTTCGAATTCACATCGAGAGGAAATTGTTAGAGCAATTGTAAGTGAAGCTTGCATTTCACTTGTATTATTACCAATAAATGCAAATGTATGTTGACTGTTAACATCATTATCACAGTTACAAGGACTCGACGAAGTTTTCCTCGATGATGTTTTGGGAAAATTTCATTCATGTTGGGATTTTTTTAGTTTTAAAATTTCATATCCAGATAATGACCCAGTACAACCAAATGGAACTGACTGCGGTTTGTTTGTGATCAAGTTCATGGAGACGTAATGTGATCTATTATCTATAAAACATGTATGTGACATTAATTTTATATCATATTAATTTAAAGTTTTACAATGAATGATGACTCTGTTTCTCACTTTTTTATTTTTTCTCGTACTATATTTAGTATAACTCAACAATAGAAAGATATCGCATTGCACTCCACCTTGTCAACGAAGATACAAATAAAGTGAGAGATAGTATCAGATGTAAGGCTGAAGAATTTCATGATTCGCACAAGAATAATCTTCCACCGAACAAAGTTAATGGTCAAAGGAATTTGAAGAAGAAAAAGTAGAGTCCAAAACCCTGCAGCATATTAAAAGTAGGTTCTCTTTAACTATTTCTTTCTTGCTTTTTTTTGCTCCTATTATATTTCATGATTTGTATTAGTTATTTATTAGTTATTGCAATTATAATTGTTGTTTCACATAAAATTAATTAGAAACAATTTCCAATTTGCAATTGCCTACCGAGTATAAGCACAGAATGTGGACTGGAAATAGTCAATGTTTTACTGCAAGTTTTCCTTTATTCTCCAGGTGGCTCACAATTTCCTCGTCAGTAACATCTTGTGGGAAGGTGGATCATCTTTGTTGGGGAGCAGTAGTAACGATAGTTCTTTGTTTTACTACCATTCTGTATATTTTATTTGAAATTAGTATTATTCTTGGTTATTTATTTTTATAATGATTCTAATATCTTGTTGACTATTTTTTTTAAGATTTTCTTTTGAAATATTTTAGGATCTGCTATTGATTATTGTGTAAATTCGAGATGTGATTAAAGTTTGAGTAAATTTTAATCTCTTTTTTATTTATTTGGGTGTTGAAGTTGTTGAATGTAAGAAAAAAATTTTAAAACAATTTTTATTTATTTCCCTTCATTTGCTTTCAACCACAACCCTCCATTTTTTTATGTATTATTTTGTTTCTATCATTATTTGACTCCAAACGAAATATTCAAGTTAATCAGCATAGTTTATATTTATGTTGTTGCAGCAACAAATGAAATAAATATAATTTCTAACATAATAAAATAAAAAAAATTCAAAAATTTAGGACATCTTTGGTATTATTTCTAAATTTGTATTTTTTAAGAATAAAAATAAAAGTGAACAAGGTATTTTACAGTATTTTGAATTTGAATATATTTTTTATATCCTGTATTTTAAAACTAAAAATAATAATATACATTCGGTAGACACAATTAAAAATAATAAAAAGAGAGAATATACATTCGGTAATACCTTTTGCAAAAATAATTTTGACTAAGCATTTAAATTATACTTATAATTAGAAAATAATTATTTAGCTAATACATACACAAATATACCATAATAATTTTACCATTAACGGATAAATAAATAATTAAAACATATGGTTTCATTAAAAAAAACAATTGCAATCACCATATCAATTGTAATCATTTTACCATTGATGGATAATAACACAACAAATTTTCAGTATCTTGACTCATGGTCAATACTTATCATTGTTGTATAAAATTGAATGTGTTCTGCCACTTGCACAGCAACTACAAATAAACCCAGCAATGTAAATGGAAAAAGAAAAAAATTTACACAAGCCGTATAAAAGATGCCTTGCAAATATCAAACTATATTTATTGAAGCCAAGCCTAAAATTCTGCAGCCAACAAAATTGCAACAAAGCCGCAACAAAGTTCATGATCCAGCAGCAACTTAAAAATCTTACAGGNTTGGGGGGGGGGGGGGGGGGGGGGGAAAGAGAAGTCAAGAAGTCAATGCATTTGAAGGCTTTGTAAAGAACATATTCTGCCCTCTCCAAATAATTTCCAAGTACGACAAGGGTAGATCAGGAAAAGAGGGAGAGAGAGTTCTGTGAGTCGCCTTCATTTCGAGTAGATTAGGAAAGGAACTGTGAGCTGCCATCATCATTGTCCAAAACTCCAAAAGCTTTTACTACCATCACCGCCAAAATTGAAAAACAAGAAGCAAGCAAGGCCCAGTCAATAATAAAAAATAGTTGAGGTTTTACGCAACCATCACGGCTGTCCAAACTTGCTGCGATAGCATGATAATAATCTAATCATTTAGAAAAATAAAATTACAAGCATAATAGTAACCTAACTAAGACCTAATATAAACAAGATTTCAAACATTAACCAAGTTATTTTCAGAACATTATCTCAAATCTAACTCCTATGCACATGAACACGACACATTATTTTGCAACAAATAATTTTCAGAACATTATAAGAGAAACTAGAGGCAAAACGGGAAAAAATTATAATTCTAAAATTACAACCATAGTAGTAATCGATTTATTTAGGGGCATTGTTAATATTTTGACACTTACAATAATACTCAACAGGCAAAACATAATTAAGGCTGACTTTATACTTCTAGGGTTGGATAAGTATTTTTAAACTAAATGGGGTCATTTGTAATATTTTGACTTAATGGGGACTAATTTAAAATTAGCCATATTAAACTTTTGCAACTTGTCCAGAAATGCATAATTTAAATACTTAATGGGGACTAGTTTGAAATTTTCCATATTAACAACTTTTGCAACTTGTCGAGAATACGTCTTTTCCTAATTCAATAGTAGGGATGGCAATGGATTGGATTTGATCCAAGATCCACGTGATCCAAATCCAATTGGATCGGATTTGGATCGGTTTAAAATAGATTTGGATCGGATTTGGATATCGATGTGCGGATCTAAGACGGATCTGGAGCAGATCTGGATCTATCTTAATATCTAAATCCATATCCATATCCGCTCATCTTTTTATTTTATTTTATTTTAAAAGTTTCTTAACAATTGTGGAATTATAATGATAATAAATTTTATTCATAGCATATTAGTAGTATTTATCATGCATTTAAACTCTTAAAACTTAAAAGTTAGTTTTGTAAATTTAAAGGTTAGTCAGCCCCAAAGCATATACATGCAATATTCAAATTGCAAGCTAAGTAATATAACCTGGCAATTTATTTTATTATATTGGCCAAAAGTTTTTTAAGGAATATAGTTATTCATATATTTAGTCAAATATGGCCATAATAAAAATAATAAAAGACTTAATATAAATTATATTTAATTTATATGTCATTATCTAATGTTGTAGGAATGAGGGTAGGTGTATCATTGATATTAGAATGATGAAGGAAATAATAAAATATTATATTGATATTACTCCTGCAATTACTTCTGAATAATATTTTATTATCTTTCTTATTTGTTGTTTTGGTATAAAAGTATAAACTACAATATTTATTATATT
>MKYO02019343.1:27319-49162 GCA_002013955.2 Citrus medica | reverse complement strand
AAAGTATAAACTATAATATTTATTATATTTTTGAAAAAAATTATATAATTTATTTGTTATCAATACATTTTAGCCTTCAATTTTCAATCTAAAAAATTATTACTTTTTTATTACTGAATTTTAGAATTCATGACGGATCTAGAGCAGATTTGGATTTTAATTTTTTTTTTCGAATTTGGAGCAGATATAGATATTTATTTATTTATTGGATCTGGATATGGAGCAAAAAATATGGATTCATGACGGATCTGGAGCAGATACGGATCTTAATTTTTATTATGGATTTGGATATGGAGCAGAGTAGATCCAACCCATATCTACCCCATTGCCATCCCTATTCAATAGTTCCATTCAAATTTAAAGACTCCATAATAAAAACTATTGCAACTTGTCCAGAATAAGTTGTGAAACGACATAATTCAATAGTTCCATTCAATCCTACAATTTCCTTGCCCAGTTTTTTCTAACGACCACATAGAACACAATGAATGATGATCAACAAGGTTCCAAAAATTGTCCAAGTGCTGCTCAATGATGAGAGTAAAACTACCAAGAATTTCAATAATTCCATATTTAAAGTTTATAGAATTTGTTACTAGAATACTCTGAATGGCTAAGTAATTTCTCAAAAGATTTGGAAACAATGAAACATATGTTTGACTTACAATTGATCAAAAAATAGGTCCATCAACATTGTTTTCCCGGTCCCTACTCCCCCATAAAGGTACAATCCTTTGACAGGTGAGTATGAAGATTGTGGCAGTAAACGTGACCACAGCCACCGACTCCTATAGACAAACAGGACTATCTGTCAAATAGTTATGTAAACTGGTATCAAATACCCAAAAGCCCAAAAACCTAAAAAAAAAAAACATCTTTTTAAAGCTTTTAACAACTCAGAACTCATAAACATGCCATAAATCATACAAATACAAGCTGTTCCGCAGCCTTACCATCACCAGAATCTGAACGACAATATGCATCTCATCTCTTCGACAATCTGCATTCCCAAATATTTGGATTGTGATCGACGGTTTCACGGTTCACGTGCCAGCAGATTCGGGTTCGGATTTGGCGAATCTTGGCTTAAAATTTAGGAGAATTGAGACAGAAATTTACATTTGGGAATGAACATTAGGGGCGGACAGGGCGGTGCTTTTTGTTTTGATTTTTTTTCTTCTACAGTGACGTTGAGACTCAATGGGAAATATATTTTTTTCCACCTTTTATTTTCAAAAAAGGTGAAAAAATAGATAGTATAAAAAAAATTTTTTTTTTTACTTTTTTGCTGTTGATGGTGTCATAATTGTTATAATATTGAATTTTTTTAATAAATAATAACTATAAAATATTTTAATTAATTATTATAAATTTTAATTAGGTAATATTAAATAAATTATAATAAAAAAAGATTAATAAATTATAATGAATTGTAATTATAATAATATTATAATAAATAATAATGAAATAATTTCATACTGATAATAATAACAATAAAATTATAAATATAATAATATTTTTACTAAATAACAATATAATAAAATAATAATAACTTATTATTATAATAATAATTATAAAGTTTGATTGCAATAATATTTTCATAAATAATAATCATATAACAAAATCATGAAATTAATAAATAATAACAATAACGAATTAGTAATCATAATTATAATACTATTTTAATAAATATGATGATGATGATGATGATGATGATTATTATTATTATTATTATTACCACCAATTGACAATAATCAACAAAGGGCATTTAAGTAAATTATGATAATTCATTCTAATTTCAAGATAAATTAAACACATTGATGGAAATGAATCTCATTCCGACTTTAATTTCTACAGCTCAAATAAATAACTTATTCTTATTCACATTCTTGATTCTAATTGTAGCCATGAGCATATTACTGATTAGTAAATGCACCATGAGCATATTATTGTGGTTTAATTGGGTCTGTTTTTTTCAAACCTAATTAATAATTAGTTTGGGTTGGATAAATTATAATTAACCAGTCTAACCCAACCAAATCTACAATAATAAGAATAATAATAATAATAATAATAAGGATAATGATAATGTGTTAATTCTCAATTACAAAATTATAAAGACTTAAATGGCTTATCTAATTTTTTATTCTTTTTAATCTTTTAATGGAAGAGGCTATTTCATGCTTGCATCTGCTACTCTAAACTACAATTTCAAAACCAAAATCACACTCTCTTATACGAAAATTTATTATTTTATAAGATTAATATAAAAGTAAGTTGCTTTTAATTTCTTTTTATTTTTTTAGTGAATACTTAACGGCACATAATTATATATCACTTTCATTTTATTTTTGTATATGATGTTAGTTAATTATCTAAAAAGTCTGAATTTGGAATTGGAAAAGGAGATGTAGGAGAAATAAAGTCTATATGCTTTTTGTGGAAATTTTCTTAATTTAAAGATAGTTAATTTATTAACTTTCTTTACGTACACTAGATAGTGAATGAAAATTTTATGTTATAAAAGATTTATATTTGATTTTAATAAGTTTCATTTCAAGTTTCATATCATTTTCATTGTTCAATTTAAAATTTTGATTTGACCTTCAACCTAATCAACTTAACCAGACGATATAAGCTTTGGGTAGAATTGGGTTAAACAAGTTTATTTAGTTGAGTTTGATGGATTTTATCTCAGCTCATTAAAAAGTAGACCAGGTTAGAATTTCACTAACCCTATCAAACCCAACTCATGCTCACCCTTATATCATTCTATCTAAATCATAAAATGCCAATAATCCAACACTTTAACCATTTTCACATTGGATTTAAGTTGAGGCAATTGACCTAAACTAAATAACCTAAATTCCAAATAAATGTGAAATAACACAAAAAATTTCTAAACCACACGTATGACTCGTAAATTGAAGGTAAAACAGGTAAATTAGAGTTAGAGTGGTAAATTGGTCTACAAAATTAAAAAAATAGAAAAAAACTAGTAAATTGATAGAAAATGTAGTAAATAAATGTTGGAGTTGTAAATTACAAGAAGAAATTGTAAACAAAACAAAAACTTAAAAAAAATAACATAGAACTTGTAAATTGACATTGAGTGTGAAATGAAACAATAAAGTTGTAAACCACACATAAAACTAGTAAACTAATGAAAAAAATGATAAATTAATGTTGGAGTTGTACTTTGCACGAAGAAGTTGTAAACAAAACAAAAACTTAGAAAAATGACATACAACTAGTAAATTGACATTACGTATGAAATGAAAAAAAAAGTATAAATCACACATAAAACTAGTAAATTGATAGAAAAAAGGATAAATTAATGTTGAAGTTGTAAATTACAAGAAAAACTTCTAAACAAAATAAAAACTTAGAAAAATGACGTAGAACTTGTAAATTTACATTAAGTATGAAATAAAACAAAAAACTTGTAAACCACACATAAAACTAGTAAATTAATAAAAAAAATAATAAATTAATGTTGGAGTTGTAATTTGCACGAAAAAGTTGTAAACAAAAAAATGACATAGAACTTGTAAATTGACATTAAGTGTAAAATGAAACAAAAAATTTGTAAACCACATATAAACTAGTAAATTAATGGAAAAAAGGGGTAAATTAATGTTGAAGCTATAATTAGCAAGAAGAACTTGTAAACAAAACTAAAACTTAAAAAAATAACAAACAACTAGTAAATTGACATTACGTGTGAAATGAAATAAAAAAAAAGTGTAAATCACACATAAAACTAGTAAATTGACGGAAAAAAAATGGTAAATTAATGTTAGAGTTGTAAATTGCAAGAAGAACTTGTAAACAAAATAAAAACTTAGAAAAAATGACGTAGAACTTGTAAATTGACATTAAGTGTGAAATGAAATAAAAAATTTGTAAACCACACATAAAACTAGTAAATTAATGTTAGAGTTGTAATTTGCACGAAATAGTTGTAAACAAAACAAAAACTTAGAAAAATGACATACAACTAGTAAATTGACATTACGTGTAAAATGAAATAAAAAATGTATAAATCACAAATAAAACTAGTAAATTGATGGAAAATGAGTAAATTAATGTTGGAGTTGTAATTTACAAGAAAAACTTGTAAACAAAACATAAAAAAAACTTAGAAAATTGACATAGAACTTGTAAATTGACATTCAGTGTGAAATGAAACAATAAATTTGTAAACCACACAAAAAATTAGTAAATTAATGGACAAATTGGTAAATTAATGTTGGAGTTGTAAATTGAAAGAAGAACTTGTAAACAAAACAAAAACTTATAAAAATGGCATAGAACTTGTAAATTTACATTAAGTGTCAAATAAAACAAAAAATATGTAAATCACACATAAAACTAGTGAATGGATGAAAAAATTGGCAAATTAATGTTGCAGTTGTAAATTGAAAGAAGAACTTGTAAACAAAATAAAAACTTAGAAAAATGACATAGAACTTGTAAATTTACATTAAGTGTGAAATAAAACAAAAAATATGTAAATCACACATAAAACTAGTAAATTAATGGAACAATTGGTAAACTAATGTTGGAGTTGTAAATTGAAAGAAGAACTTGTAAACAAAATAAAAACTTAGAAAAATGACATAGAACTTGTAAATTTACATTAAGTGTGAAATAAAACAAAAAATATGTAAATCACACATAAAACTAGTAAATTAATGGACAAATTTGTGAATTAATGTTGGAGTTGTAAATTGAAAGAAGAACTTGTAAACAAAATAAAAACTTAGAAAAATGACATAGAACTTGTAAATTTACATTAAGTGTGAAATAAAACAAAAAATATGTAAATCACACATAAAACTAGTAAATTAATGGAACAATTGGTAAACTAATGTTGGAGTTGTAAATTGAAAGAAGAACTTGTAAACAAAATAAAAACTTAGAAAAATGACATAGAACTTGTAAATTTACATTAAGTGTCAAATAAAACAAAAAATATGTAAATCACACATAAAACTAGTAAATTAATGGACAAATTTGTGAATTAATGTTGGAGTTATAAATTGAAAGAAGAACTTGTAAACAAAAAAAAACTTAGAAAAATGACATAGAACTTGTAAATTTACATTAAGTGTGAAATAAAACAAAAAATATGTAAATCACACATAAAACTAGTGAATGGATGGAAAATTTGGTAAATTAATGTTGGAGTTGTAAATTGAAAGAAGAACTTGTAAACAAAACAAAAATTTAGAAAAATGACATAGAACTTGTAAATTTACATTAAGTGTGAAATAAAATAAAAAAATATGTAAATCACACATAAAACTAGTGAATGGATGGAAAAATTGGTAAATTAATGTTGGAGTTGTAAATTGAAAGAAGAACTTGTAAACAAAACAAAAACTTAAAAAAATGACATCGAACGTGTAAATTTATATTAAGTGTGAAATAAAACAAAAAAATATGTAAATCACACATAAAACTAGTAAATTAATGGAAAATGAGTAAATTAATGTTGGAGTTGTAATTTACATGAAGAACTTGTAAACAAAACAAAAACTTATAAAAATGACATAGAACTTGTAAATTGACATTAAATGTGAAATGAAACAAAAAATATATAAATCACACATAAAACTAGTAAATTGATGGGAAAATGAGTAAATTAATGTTGGAGTTGTAAATTGCATGAAGAACTTGTAAACAAAACAAAAACTTAGAAAAATGACATAGAACTTGTAAATTGATATTAAGTGTGAAATGAAACAAAAAATATATAAATCACACATAAAACTAGTAAATTGATGGAAAAATAAGTAAATTAATGTTGGAGATGTAAATTGCAAGAAGAACTTGTAAACAAAACCAAAACTTAGAAAAATGACATAGAACTTGTAAATTGACATTAAGTGTGAAATAAAACAAAAAAATATGTAAATCACACATAAAACTAGTAAATTAATGGAAAAATTAATAAATTAATGTTGGAGTTGTAAATTGAAAGAAGAACTTGTAAACAAAACAAAAACTTAGAAAAATGACATAAAACTTGTAAATTTACATTAAGTGTGAAATAAAACAAAAAATATGTAAATCACATATAAAACTAGTAAATTAATGGAAAAATAGGTAAATTAATGTTAGGGTTGTAAATTGTAAGAAGAACTTGTAAACAAAACAAAAACTTGTAAATGTTGCATAAAACTTGTAAATCAATATTAACTTGTAAAAGTTTCATAAAACTTGTAAATCACACATAAACTTAGTAAATGTAACTTGAAACTTGAACAAAAATGAGTAATTACCTGCTACTTAGGTAACAGGTTACCTATTTATTTAAAATTAATGGTAGAGATTTTTTATTCAAATTTAACGGCCCACGTCCATTACGGCATCAATGTCGTAAATTTAGTTACAGCATTATAGAATGACCCTAGCAACAATTGTAAAGACCAGTGAGCAGTAATCTGTTAAAACAAAGTAACCCAGTGTTAATGAAAATAAGAACAACATATTATGTTTAAAACTAAGCTTTCATAATAATGAATCGAGTAAACTTATTCGATAAGGATAAACAAATAGAACGCATTGACAAATTGGCATCAAATTAAATTAATCTAGAGAAATTGAGATACTAAAATTTGATTACGTGCACATTGATTTTCAAATAATTAATCCACACATTGTTTTATTCTTCAAACATCTTTAAATACAGGAGCCAACACTTTCACTCTTATATATTACTGCCATAGCAACATGAACTTGGTGATCAGCTTTTTAATTGATTTGCAGTAGCTCACAATTAATTAAGCTTGATCATTAGTAGCTAGTATTGATCATAAAAATATTTGTTTACTTTACAATCTAAAGTTACGCTCCATACTCTATATATGTGAATTATATATTTGCATCATCAACATTAACACTATAAAATAATCTATGCAATAGGATGTTCTTGGAGTATTTTATTTTCATCACAAAATATATTAAAATTATATTAGACGAGAATATATCTAACACTTTCTAAACACTAGTATATAATAGTTTCTACAAAATTATGAAATATTTGTACTAAAATACCAAAAATAAAATTATATGTAGCCTAATTAGAATCAATAATCAAACTTCAAACAAGCCATACTCTAAAGAAATTAAAGCATGATAGTCTATGTGTTTGACATATTCAACTAAATGTTTGATGAGAATCTGTGATTGTTAACAGCCAACAATGGTTTCTTTAACAACTCAATCAACTCAGCAAAACCACAACCAATTACATTTATCAACTCAACTCCTCGCTTCCCCAATTTCCAACATTCTCTTCACATTTACAAATGGTACGTAGTCCTATAAATCCCATTCATGAATGAATAATTTTGTTCAGTTCTTAGTAGGTGAAGTTTCTTCCGCGTTTATAGAAATTTCGACAACATCTACCCATAGTTATCCAAGTACACGACCTAGATTTATGCATTCATCTAGTATGTACCCAGAGAACATGAGGAGCAGCTATCGAAATTTCCTTTTATGTGAAATAAAACTTCACCTACTTGGAACTAAACAAAATTATGCATTCCCAAACTGTCCAAGTCGGAACTTTTAAGAATTATTAATAGACATATGATCCTCTTGTCATCCTAAGATGACACTGATAAAACATGTGTCTACTAATCATTCTTAAACGGGTCTAAGCTTTCAAAGCATGCACTGAAAAAAAACATAAATCAATATCTATATATATAGGTGAGTTTATTAACATTACCTGGGTTTAGCGGAGAAAATATGAAGAAGAAGTAGTTTGGGCAAAAATCAGAGGGTTTTGATTTTCATTATTGATCAATTGAAACAGTAGAGCAATGGACCTTCTCAGCTAGTTCCATGGATGTTAATAAATCTAAAATTTGTTAGCACTTAACATTTGCTAAAGAAACCGTCTTAAGTTTGAATTCTTTAAATTAATGTTAATTAGATTTGACATTGAAGATTAATTATTCACTAAGGCTTATCATATTTAAAAAAACAAATATAAAATGTTGCATAATTAAATGTGGGATTATGACATTAAAATTAGACCCTAATAGTGGCATTGGTGAGGGAAGATGAAGGAACATTCCTTCCTATATTAATTAGTTGATGTATTTTAAGCCACTAAAGTTTAATTGTTGGCTTAATAAAATAAATGAATGTTTTAAGACCTATAATTAATTATTATTAATGGTAACATATTGTTGAATTTAAATAGAAAGAGAAAAAGACATGTAATCTTTTGTAATCTAATAATTATTTTCTATTTATTTTCTATTTTTAACATTTTGTCAGGTAATTATTTTTTAATCTCAACCAATATATTAGATAATAGAGAATATAAAAAGATGAGAAATAATGATGCCACAAATCTTAAATACTTAATGTTTATAAAATTTGAAGAAGCTAAAAGACACTAAACAAAAGATTGCATAATTAAATATGAGACTATGACATTAAAATTAGGCTCTAGTGGCATTGTTGAGGGAAGATGAAGGAACCTTCTTTTCCATATTAATTAATTGATGTATTTTAGGCCACTAAAGTTTAATTGTTGGCATAATAAAATAAATTAATGTTTCAAGATTTATAATTAATTATTATTAATAGTTACATATTGTTGAATTTGAATAGAAAGAGGAAGAGACATGTAATCTTTTGTAATCTAATAATTATATTCTATTTTTAATATTTTACAATGTAATTATTTTTTAATCTCAACCAATATATTAGATAATAGAGAATATAAGAAGATGAGAAATAGTGATGCCACATCACCTCTTGTAGTCAAGGCTTATAATTAATTAAGAGACGTGAATAACAACGTGAGTGCTGTAATAGTATTGATTTCTCAACCAAATCTTCTGTCTTTTACCCGACTTTCATTTTATTGATGGTAGCTAACTATTGTTTTCTTATTATTTCTTTTATCTAGGTTTAAATATTATGAGAAATTTGTCAATTTTCAATTATTGGGTGAAATTGGTATGAAAATGATGTGATTTATAGAAATTTGCATCTTTCTCATCTTCTAGACTATCTATCAGTCGATAATGTTGTTGTTACCTCATGCTCTCGTAAGTCTAAACATTTTTTAATTAATTGAAAATGATATAATGATTAATTAATTGTTGATAATAAAACCAATTTAATACGACGTCTCCCCATTTCGTTCTTTATTTCTTTAAACCTCAATCATTGTCAAAACCGTTAATGGGTTGCAATTAAACACTTAATAAATCTTAAATTTGTTGTTAGCAATTAACATTTGCTAAAGGAACCGTCTTAAATTTCAATTCTTTAAATTAATGTTAATTAGATTTAATACGAACATTAATAATTCACTAAGACTTATCTATATATAAAAAAAGTAGATACAAAAGGTTGTATAATTAAATATGGGATTATGGCGTTAAAATTAGGTCTTGGTAGTGGTATTGTTGAAGGAAGATGAAAGAACATTCATTCGTATATTAATTAAATTATATGTTATGTCGTGAAGAAATAAACAGTCCATTTTTGTATTTTATATTTTGTGAAGATTTGAAACAATGTGCTTTCTTTTCGGAGTGATAATAATTGGATCCATTGCTTTTTCCTTTTAATGTTTTATAAACATATATTGTCTATTTGCATCAAATAAGTCCCAATCTCTTTTACAATCACTAATAAAACACCTTTCAATTATTAAACTATAAATATGTGTCATTCAAAATCCAATTTTGTTGAATCTAGATTAAGTGTTAATCTTTTTTATTTATTTTTTTGATATGTGTATATTTATAATAATATATTATTAAAATTTAGTTGTATCTTTATTGTTATTTAAAAACTATTAAACAAACGACAAACCTTTATAAAATTCAACACAAAAATTAGATCAACATTGAATCTTTATTCAATCTCGGTAAGGAACCTATTTGATATAAATTGATAAACAATATCCTTATTTGATAAAATAAGAAATATAGGGACATCGATATTATTATTATCCAGATTTCGTTTTGGCTCTTTTTCAATGCTATTTTTAGATTTTATACATTATAATCTTTTCCTTCACTTTTTTATTTTTGAATACAGCAGCTGTCAAAAACCAACGATTCAAAGGGGCTTTTTTTGTGTTTGAATTTTCAAAGTTCCCATTTATTTTATTTATTATTGGAGGACAAAAATATTTTCTTAGGCAACTAAAATGTAAATTACTTAAAAATTCCTCCCAAATTTGTTTTGGGTAACTTTGGAATTTGAGGCCAGGAACATGTTGGACTTTAATATATCAGAAACAGAGCAAAGCACAGAGTTTTCAGGTGCCCAATTCATTAGTTTCATCATTTAAGTCCTCACGCGGGGACTTGAGTCTCTAAATTTGACCAAGTTGATGGCTGGTTAAAATGGTTAGAAAGAGCAAGAGAGGGCAACAAATGACGAAAAAACGATTTTCGGTTTTGCATTGCAAACTTTAACATTATAAAGCCGATCAAAAATAGACTTCGAGAGATTGATTTGTGACGGAAAATTGAGAATTTAGGGAGGGTTTCTTCTCTGAAGAGTTAAAAAAACTATTGAAATATAAAATTTTTTAATAAATACAAATATAATATGTAGTTTCATCTGTTTAGTAGACTAATCATATTAAAATACAGTTAGTAAGGAAAATAATTTAAAAAATATTCGTAATTAAAATAATTTAAAAATATAAATTACCTCTTTCCCCTCATTTTTTAAGCAAAAATAAAAATAACTTGAAGTTTTTAAAAATAATGAAGTAATTTAAAAATAATCAACTTGGAATTATTCAAATTTTACCCAAGAGATTATTTACAATATCAATCAATGAATTAGAAACATTATGTGTTAAGTGGTATAAGCATACATATAACTATTATTTTTAACTTATTGATCTCAATCTTGAGCTTTCAGATTAGATCTTTGGGGTTTCATTTTTCAGATTTTGGTGACTGAAAGTCTGAAACTCAAAGTAACAAAAATTGTTGATTACGAAAATTAAATTTATATTTTATCGCAAGTGAAGTGTAAAGATTAATCCAATTATTTGCGCCTAGAGTTTCTTCGTGTTGTTGTCACTCTTATTGATGATGATGAGCCTTTTTTTGTATTGTCACTACCAATTTACTATATACATTCATCTATAGATCATCTATAGAACGGAGCAAGATGCTAAGAAAGAAATATAACACAAGAAAAGAGTTTTAAAAGTTGAGATTCGTCATTGACACTATCATGGACTTCGAAAAAGCCGACCCCCCGCCCTTGAGGGATGATCGTTCAACCAAGAAAGCCAGATTTTGATCCCAAGGGGCTGACGGAGATAATCCGGTCACTATCTCTTTCAGGGACAAACTGATGGAGTCTCAAAGAACTGTTGTGGAGGATCTAATTACAGAAGATGGTGCGTTGGAGTTTGAGCCCGAAGAGATTACGGTTGAGCATGGGATGACTATGCCATCTATTTCTTTCTCTCCGAGAATTCATGCACAACTGGTTAGGCCATGGCAGTATGCGGTGGTGGTTAAATTACTTGGTAGACCCATTGGCTATCGAGCCCTTTGTAATCGTTTGGGAGCGTTATGGAATTCAACTACAGGTTTCAATGTTATTGATCTGGAAAATAACTATTTCCTAATCCGTCTTAAATCCAAAGAAGACATGAGTTTTGTTCTAACACAGGGACCATGGACGATAATGGGGCATTATCTAATCGTCCAGCAGTGGTCTCCACAGTTTGATAGTTCGAAGGAGGAGTGTGATTCTGTCATAGTATGGATTAGGTTACCTGGAATGACGCTTCACTACTATCATAAGCGCATCCTTCAGATGATTGGATAGGTAATTGGCAATGTTGTTCGGATAGATTATAATACAGAGTCCGCGACAAGAGGCAAGTTTGCGAGAATTGCAGTTGAAGTCTCCCTTTCAAAGCTTCTAGTCTCACAATTTCTTTTGGATGATAAAGTCTAGAAAGTCGAGTATGAGAATCTCTCAATTATTTGTTTTAACTATGGAAAATATGGTCATTACAATAAGGCCTGCCCTGATAGAGTTACAAGAAATGAAACAATAGGAGAGAAGGGGCTCAGTGATAAGAAAACCACTACCGAAGCAGAAACTGGAAGGGCTGTTTCAGATGAACCGAAGTTTGGCCCATGGATGGTGGTCTCTAGAAAAGGAAAGCAACGTGCTAATAAGGGCAAGGAGATAATACGGGATTCTGACCTTGATCATCGGAATAATTTTGGTAGTAGTTCCCGTTTTGGAGTGCTGGATAGTGATATTGCTGGAGAGATTGAAAATGAAGCTAACAGTGAGGGTTTTGTTCCTAAATTAAACCCATATGGACCCACCAATAGCTTTAACAAACACAAATTAAAACCTAAAAAACAGCTCTCATTTAAAAAGTCCCCCCTCCCATGCAGCCAACCCGCACTACACGTAACCAAAAGAATGCCATCCCTGAAACCCAAACAGTCTCCAGCCCCATGCAGAATTTACAAGGTCCACGTGACTTGAACAAAGACCATGCAAATCAACCTAATCACCCCAACCTTTTTTTCGCCCATACCAGCTTAAACCCTCTTTTCCACACTTCTATATCTTTTCCAAATGACAAAAATAACAACCCCATGTCAATGTCTCTCAACCCAACAGAGATCCTTTCCTCCAACACCGTGGTGGCAGAAACCCTTCAGCCACTAGGGGATTCTCCTGATGATGGAACTTTGGAGGCAAATGAAAGTGGTGAGGATGACAGCAATGATAGTGACTTCATGCATGAGAGTGGAGATGGAAATTCTGAATCCACAGAGGATGATGTATCCTTAGACGATGAAAATAACACAAACCTAGACCATGAGGTCTTGGAGAAGACGACGTAAAGCTGTCTTTTTCACTCTTTTTTATATTTTATGTCTAAGTCTATTTTATTTTGGAATGTGCAAGGTGCAGCTTCTAAGAAGTTTCGACGAGCTTTTGCAACTCTTCTAAATAACTACAAACCGAGCATTGTTGTTATCTTAGAGCCAAGAATTAGTGGTTGCAAGGCGGATGATTTTATTATGAAAAGTGGTTTTGCTCGGTCTTATCGTATCGAGTCTAATGGATTTTCTGGGGGAATTTGGATTCTTTGACAGGAAGCTTTTGTCATTAAAGTGGTGTTAAATCACAAACAATTTGTTCACATGCAAATTGCTGAGAATAATAATTTTGTTTCTTGGTTTGTGGCTGTTTATGCTAGTCCGAACCCAGTTCTGAGGAAGCATCTTTGGGTCCATCTTAATCAAATTGCAAAGTCTGTTCAGAGCCCTTGGATTGTAGGTGGCGACTTTAATGCTATTTTGTATGCTTCAGAGAGGAAAGGGGGTTCCCATAATGAAAGTGGAGTTTGTAATTTATTTCGTCAATGGTTTCACTCTAATAAGCTTCATGATCTCCATTATAAAGGGTCGTGTTACACTTGGGCTAGGGGTAATCTTTTTAAACGACTTGATAAGGTGATTTGTAATGATGATTGGTTCAGAAGTTTCGCTGAAGGCTCGGTTTTACACATTCCAAAAATCGAGTCTGATCACAGACCTTTACTGGCTCGTTTTGCTAGTCTAGAAAGACGTATGCATGGTCCCAAGCCTTTTCGTTTTCTAGCAGCTTGGATTACAAATAAAGACTTTGCTGATTTTGTTGCTTCCCGTTGGAGTTCCAATATTCTTTATATAGAGGCTGCTCACATGTTTACTAGCGAGGTAATCCAATGGAAAAGGGACTGTTTTGGGAATATTTTTCATAAGAAAGGGGGATTCTAGCTTTAGAGGTTTACGATTCCAGGAGCCTTCACCGCTTGGAATGGAAACTTCGCAGAGAGCTGGAGGAAGTGCTGAATCACGAAGAATTATTATGGTTACAAAAATCTCGAAAAGAATGGCTAAGTTCGGGTGATCGTAATACAGCCTTCTTCCACCGAAAAACTATTACCAGACGGAAGAAAAATCAAATCACAGCTATTAAAGATGTTACAGGCCACTGGTTATACAATAGCGAGGACATTAAGAAGCATGTTGTCGACTTTTTTTCTTCTTTGTATACTTCGGATACGAGTGGCTCTCATCCTTATGCCCTCACGAGCTGTTTCCCTCCTATTGATACAGATATGCTTCATATGCTGCAAACTCCTATAGATGATGATGAAGTTAGATAGACTATTTTTAGTATGAAACCACTGAAAGCCCCTGGAGTGAATGGACTTTATGCAGTTTTTTACCAATCTCAATGGTCTACCGTTGGGCCCTCAGTATGTCGTGTTATTAAGAATATTTTTAAGAATAAGCACGTCCCAAGGGAGATTAACAGGACCCTCCTAGTCCTCTTCTCAAAAGTTGCTAACCCTCTCAATTTGAAGATGTACCGGCCAATAAGTCTATGTACTGTGATTTACAAGACCATGACCAAGCTACTTGTTAATAGGCTTCAAACTACCCTTCCTCATGTCATTGGGCCGCATCAAACGAGTTTCGTTCATGGGTGTCATATTATAGAGAACATTGTCGTAGCTTAGGAAGTGGTCCACTTTATGAGGAGGAAGTCTAGCAAGAGAGGTTATATGGCTATTAAAGTGGATCTTGAAAAAGCCTATGACAGGTTAAGCTGGAGTTTTATTTTCGATACTTTACGACAGACGGGACGCCCACTAGATTTCATTCAGGTTCCTATGGAATGCATTACCACTGCGCAAATGAATATTTTGTGGAATGATGAGATTACGGAGGACTTTGAACCTTCCAAGGGCATTAGACAAGGGGATCATATTTCCCCTTATATCTTTGTGTTGTGTATTGAGAAGTTGAGCCATGGCATTTCTAAAGTAGTGACCGACGGTGCATGGAAGCATGTGCGCCTATCACGGAATGGAATCCCCCTCTCCCACTTATTTTTTGCAAATAATCTACTTTTGTTGGCTGAAGCCTTGTATGAACAGACAAGGATAGTCAACTCAATTGGAAGATTTCTGTCTCACCTCTGGAGCTAAGATTAACAGAACCAAAACTCAGCTTTTTTTCTCAAAGAATGTCCATAATGGTGAGGCCTCCCGTGTTGGCAACTTCCTTGGGTTTACAATCACAAAGGATCTTGGGAAGTATCTCGGCATGCCTTTGCTTCATTCACGAGTAACAATGAATACTTACCATGATATTATTGATAAGGTAGAAAAACGGCTTTCGGGTTGGAATGCTTCCCAGTTATCTCTAGCGGGAAAAATTACGCTTACTCAGTCTGTTTTACAAGCAATACCAGCATACGCTATGCAAACATCGGAGATTTCAACTGGGGTTATTAATAAGCTTAATCAGATTTGTAATCGTTTTATATGGAGTGGGTTGAACGAGCGTAGAAAGATGAGTCTTATCAGTTAGGATTAGGTTTGTCAGCCAAATATTTGTGGAGGCTTAGGGCTTAAAAACCTTGAGATGATGAACAAAGCCTTAATGATGAAATTAGCTTGGGGTTTGGTTTCTGAACCAACAAGTCGTTGGTGCAGAGTGCTACTTACCAAATATGGTGTAGCTGACTCAAATTTCCCTCTTGCGTTACCAACTCGTAGTGAGTCGCATCTGTGGAAATCAATTGGAAATGTCTGGTCTGATACTCTAAAAGGGCTTCGGTGGGATATAGGAAATGGAAAGAGGGTCAGTTTTTGGTTGGATTGTTGGGTTACTAAGAGCAAACCCTTAAGCTCTTATGCGGTGGCTCCTATTCCTGTCGAGAGTTTAATGAATTTAGTCGTCGATTTTATCGATGCCAATGGCAACTAGTGTTGGGCCTCTTTTGAGCACCTCCTCCCGAATTGCATTATTCTAAGAATCGCAGTTGTTCAGCCGCCAATGGAAGGAAAGGGTGATGATAAATTTTTTTGGGCCAGTTCTCAACGGAGGGATTTCTCTATCAAGTTTGCCTATATGGTTGTTACTGAAAATGAAACTGGTATTGAAAATTCTAGGTGGAACATTGCTTGGAAATGGAAAGGACCGCCTCGTGTGCAAACCTTTATATGGCTTGCACTCCATGATCAATTGAAGACAAAAGTTGAGATTGGACGAAGACACATCCATATTGACTGGACCTGTGACCAGTGTGGGGTGGCGTCAGAGACTACTCTTCATGTTCTTCGTGATTGTTTTATGGCAAGAAGGTTATGGAACCAACTTCTCCCAAGTAGGGGGCGACAACCTTTTTTCTCTTCAAATCTTAATGACTGGTTAACTCTTAATTTGCGAAGTAACCAATGCATGGTGAATGGTTTGGAGTGGTCTTGTGTGTTTGGAGTCGCGATATGGAGACTTTGGTTTTGGCAGAATCAAAACCAGTTTAATAAGATATCAACAGATTCAACCAGCATGGCACAAGATGTTCCTATGCGTGCAGATGAGATCACTAGCTCGAACAAGTCTAGTCTAAATGGTCCGGCTAGAAAAGTCGAAAAATGGATTGGGTGGCAACCCCCTGTATGGCCTTGGTGCAAGCTTAACTCTGATAGGGCATGTAAAGGAAATGGGGGTCCTTTTGCTAGAGGAATTCTCCGGGACTTCAATGGGAATTGGGTTAGTGGTTTTGCAATGAATATTGGGTATTGTTCAGTCACAGTAGCGGAACTACGGGGGATTTATCAAGGTTTGGTTATGGCTTCGGTCTATGGTGTTCGTTGGCTACTTGTTGAAATTGATAGTCAGTACGTTGTTCAAATGGTGAGTAATCTTGAAGAAATGACTAATGAATACTCTCCGCTGGTGTTATCCATCAAAGAGCTTATAAATAGGAATTGGCACATTTCTGTGAACCATATTTACAGGGAGGCAAATTATGTTGCTGACTCAATTGCGAATTATGCCTCTGACCTTTCGATTGGCCTTCACAGATTGGATAGTCCCCCGACTTGTGTTACTCCTTTTCTTTTGCATGATATGTATGGGTTGGCTCACCCCCTTCTAGTGCCTTTGTAGCTCTTTTAATAGAGCCCCTATTGAATTAAAAAAAAATATAACACAAGAAAAATAAGTTCTCCCAATCGTTCAAAACAAATACATAGATAGACAGAAAAATAAGACATATCATATCAAACTTAAATATTACCACTCTAAAAAGAAAAAAGGTCAAAAGACTAACACATATCTAGAAAGACGACCAACAACAACACTAAACATGTTTTATGTATTGATTACTTCCACCATCACTAACTTTATCATCATCAATAATTTGGTTTTTTCTCTTTCTATTCTTAACAGCATTAGTAACATGAAAATCTCCCACAGAATTTTCCAAATTATTTGATAAGATATCATGAGGATCCTGTAATTTTTTAATCAAGGAAATTATAATTATGAGTAAACTAAACATGCTAATTTTAATCATGAAGGAAAATAACTGGGAAATAAGAAAAAATAAAATTACCATTTCTTGGGAATGTCCTTCCTTTCTTTCATATATATCCACATATTCATGACCTGTATTGTTTTTTTCCTATGAAAAACAACAATTAAATAGTTTTTTAACATTACATATATTGCCTACAAATTGAACCTAGCATAGGTAGATAATACATTTTTGTCCTTCTTCAATTCTTGTTCTAGTTCCAATTTCTCATTAGGGGTGAAAAGCTTTGACACAGTAAAATTCTCAAGTCTCTCTTTCAAATTGTAATCATTCAATTTTAGTTTGTAAATAAAATCTTTTCCACAAAGGCTTTGAATTTCTGCGAGGACATCCCTACTATATAAAGGTAATCTATTAAACAACTTGTAGGTTGATGTATCAAGTAACTTCTCAGCTACATGATTGAATAAGATAAAAGTTGTCTTTGCAGTTTTATCCATGACTGTTATATGTATTTTGTACCTACATTAGAATAATGATTTAGAGTGAAAAACTAACAATATAATAAGCAATTTAAAAAAATTAATATTATTTTTCTTACATAATAAGAGGATAGTCACATTCCTTTTTGCAAGTGCCACACATATAAATACCATTTGTAGGGATGACCTTTTTTATGCATGTTTTGCACGAAACATAGTACCATCCAAAGGAGTTGTCTATTTCTCTAATCTTGCCCCGCACAGTAACAATATATTCCTACAATTAAACAATAAGCATTTACAAAAATAATAAGGACATTCCAACATTTAGGAACAAATAACACAAATGGGTGAGAAGGAAAAAAGAAAAATAGAAAAACCACCTTCACTTGAGAACTCCAATCAGTCTCCAACAGTTCTTTAATGCTTATCATGTTGAGGAACATCTCTTCCTCAAAAGTAATCTTATTCACATTCGAGCTTTTAATAACTTGCACAACGTTGGAGATGGTAGAAAATCTTTCAATTAATGATGCTACATAATCTATTTGAAGATTTATGTAGATTTTTCTTGCACTTGTAGCAGAGAAACTAACCTCACCTGTTTAGAGCAAATGTAACCTAAAACGAAACTTGAACAAAATCCAAATTTGTGTATAATATTAAGATAGCCACATTGCATTTGATAATGTCAATTAGTGGAATCTAAATAAAATAATCACCTTGGAATTTTTTAATGGTTGTAGAAGTCACTATCACAATACAAGGATCTTCTTCTTTCCTGTATAAGTTTGGATCAAACATCTCTCCTAACTTTCCCCATAAAGTAATATTTGTTGTTACCGAGCTATCCATAAAAATTAAAAAAGTTAATAATGTAAAGAGAAACAATAACTAAAAAATAACATAAATAACTAAAAAATATAAAGTCCTAGTTTTCTTGATTATATTTAACTTATTAATCTATTAGAACTTTTATATCTCTTTTTTTCCAACCAGCTCCAACGATCTCAATATCACTCATCCACATAAACTTCTGACAACATCTGTAATATTATGGAAAAATAAGATAAACATGTTAAAACATAAGGATTAATAATTTCTAATATACACTTAAAGATTAACAAACATTAATAATTAAAAAAATACATGAGAAGATTGTGTTATCATTCACACATAAATCAATCAAATTCGGAGATACGAATTGAAATCCATTGATCGGAATCTTAACAGTTCCTTCTTCTAACCTCTTAAGAGAAGTTATAACCAAGAAAATAATCTTATACTGATTTGAAAGTGGTATGTACTCGTCTGTAGTTGAAACAACTTTCAAATTCTTGACATTGTACAAAGAACCCTCACTCAACATGTGCTTCAACTTTGTCACTAAGTTTTTCCTGATTGTTGCATGCATTAGATTTTCCTACCAAAAAAAAAAACACATGCTACATTAAGTGTGAAACAATTGGGAAAAAAAATTAGAGAAAACAATGGGAGAATGAATTTTTCTGCAACCTTTTCATCAATAAAAATCATGTCTACATTAATCAATTCTCCATTCTTTTTAGTATTAGTAGACTCCCACATCCTACAAAGCATAACGCTTATCATCCAACTATCTTTATCATTGTTCAACTCATGAAGAAAAGAGTACTCCATGAAGCACACAATACCAAAAATTCAAATAAATCAAACTATAAAAATACAAGTATTTTTCTAAAGACGGTGTTGATTAAATAAATAAATAAAAACTAAACATAACAAATCTTAAATATTTAGTGTTTAGATAGTTTGAAGAAGGCAAAAGGCACTAAACAAAATATTGCATAATTAAATATGGGATTATGGCATTAAAATTAGGCCCTAGTGGTATTGTTGAGGGAAGATGAAAGAACCTATCTTCCTATATTAAGTAGTTGATGTATTTTAAGCCACTAAAGTTTAATTGCTAGCATAATAAAATTTGAAAAAGCCAAAAGGCACTCAACAAAAGGTTGCATAATTAAATATTGGATTATGGCATTAAAATTAGACCCTAGTTGCATTGTTTAGGGAAGATGAAAAAACCTCTCTTCTTATGTTAATTAATTGAACTCATTAAGAAAAGAGTACTGCATGAAGCACACAATACCAAAAATTCAAATAAATCAAACAATAAAAATGCAAGTATTTTTCTAAGAGCATGTTGATTAAATAAATAACTAAACATAACAAATCTTAAATATTTAGTGTTTACAAGGTTTGAAGAAGGCAAAAGGCACTAAACAAAATGTTGCATAATTAAATATGAGATTATGACATTAAAATTAGACCCTAGTGACATTGTTGGGGGAAGATGAAAGAACCTCTCTTCTTATGTTAATTAGTTGATGTATTTTAAGCCACTAAAATTTAATTGCTAGCATAATAAAATTTGAAGAAGGCAAAAGACACTCAACAAAAGGTTGCATAATTAAATATGAGATTATGGTATTAAAATTAGGCTCTAGTGGCATTGTTGAGGGAAGATGAAAGAACATCTCTTCCTATGTTAATTAATTGATGTATTTCAAGCCACTAAAGTTTAATTGCTAGCATCATAATAAAATAAATGAATGTTTCAAAAGACTTATAATTAATTATTACTAATGGTTACATATTGTTATATTTAAATAGAAAGAGGAAGAAACATGTACAAAGAATATCCACCAATATTTTAGATATTTTAGATAATAGAGAATACAAAAAGATGAGGAATGGTGATGCCACATCACCTCCTCAAGTCCTAGCTTTATATATATACTAAAAAATAGAACCGCGCTTCATGCGGCTTTGAATAAAGAATTTAGTATTATCTTTTTTTCTTACTTTACACTTGATGAAACTGATAAAAAATATGAATTAATTTTTTTTAAGATGAGGCAGCCTTATAAAAAATAAAAATAAAAAGCTATTAGCCAGCAATACAAATAAAANGATGAAACTGATAAAAAATATGAATTAATTTTTTTTAAGATGAGGCAGTCTTATAAAAAATAAAAATAAAAAGCTATTAGCCAGCAATACAAATAAAGAAACAACACAAGATAAAGAATAAAATGAGAGAATATATTATATAATGATTTTATTCATTCCAATTGTATGTGTACAAAAAAAAAAAAAAGCTCTCCTTTTATAGTTACATAATCACTCCATGAAATTAATGAAAAATTATGAATCATAATTCTTTGTGAGATAGTGAAAGTTATAAGGATGCTAAAGGTTGTTAATGGGAGATAGTGGGGAGACTAAGAGATATATGTTATGAACATCCACATTTATTTTAATAAATGTATAACACTCCCCCTTGGATGTTCATTACAAAAAATATGTATCATTAAAACCTTTACATAATTGTTATTGTGTAATAACAATTAAATTAATTAAGAGAAGATGAAAAGCTAAATATAAAAGAAAATTTCTCTATTTATTAGATAATAGAAAATATAAAAAGATGAGAAATAATGATGCCATATCACATCTTATAGTCCCAGCTTTATATATATATATATAATATAGAAGCTATTAGTCAGCAACAAAAATAAAGAAGAAACGCAAGATAAAGAATAAAATGAAAGAATATATTATAGAGTGATTTTATTCATTCCAATTGTGTGTGTACAAAACGAAAAGATGAGCTCTCCTTTTATAGTTACATAATTACTCCATGAAATTAATGAAAAATTATGGATCATAATTTCTTGTGAGATAGTGGGAGTTATAGGGAAGCTAAAGGTTGCTAATGGGAAATAGTGGGGAGACTAAGAGATATATGTTATGAACATCTACATTTATTTTAATAAATTCATAACACTCCCCCTTGGATGTTCATTACAAAGAATATGTCTCATTAAAACCTTTACATAATTGTTATTGTGTAATAACAATCAAATTAATTATTAGAAGATGAAAAGTCAAATTTAAAACAAAAATTCTCTATTTATTAGATAATAGAGAATAT
>MKYO02019343.1:0-27284 GCA_002013955.2 Citrus medica | reverse complement strand
TATATATATATATATATATATATATATATATATATATATATATATATTTGAAAAAAAATATTAAAGAAAACTAAAATTTAGGGCGGAAGATTTTATTTTATTTTATTTTATAAGGGATGGGGGAGTCAAAATAAAATTGATAACTTTGAAATTCAAGTGGGAAGTGGCTAACTTAAAATTTAAAAATGTCATTCGACCTCACTTGTAGAGGATGAAGGCATGGTTTTATTGAAACTATTTAGTACAAAATTGTCACACAATATATTTTTAAATTTTGTAGTACATGTCTCATTGTATTTAATAACTATACATAAGCTTCCACACGCAGCTATGCCTCACATAATATAATCTTCCTATCTGTAATAGGGGAACGAGAAATTATGAAAAATTAAGTGATAAAATATGATTTAAGTAGGGGAGGTTCTTTTAAGAATAAAAATTTGAGAAAATCAAATATAACTATTAAAAAAAATAAACTTATTATATTGTATAAAATAAAAAAAAGTGAAGTAAATCCTAGCTCTTAGGTGACATGCATCTTAATTTTCTCCCAATATTCGGAAAAATAAAGTTTGGAGAGAATTTGCATTATATCATTGTGTATTATATAGTTAAATTCAAGAGAATTGCATACAGTACAAGGATCATTTTTTCCCTAATATCTCCAAAGACTATTTCCCGTAAAAACAAATCTAGTTAAGAGGTCAATTACTTACAATTCCATAAATTTGCTCGCAGTGTGCTTCTTTTCTCCATCACCTTTTGGCTTCTTTAATCCATCTTCTATCTCATCTTTATTTTCTAATGCTACTCAACAGCATAATCAATGGATTCACCAAGCCTGAAAAATAAAGTATTATAACACTGATTTTTCCCCTGATCTTATTTCTTGTATTTCGCTTGTTGTTCCTTCTAATTCTACAAAAGAAGCCCATGCTCTTGTGAAATGGAAAGTCAGCCTTGAAGTCCATAGCATTTCTCTCTTGCATTCATGGTCTCTTTCTTCTGTTAATGCCACCAAATTAAATAAGCTCGTGCGCTTGGTCAGGAACTCATTGCAACAATGTTGGAAGAGTCGTCGGTATTAACCTGACAAGTATAAGTCTAAAAGGTACTCTTCTTCAATTTTCATTCTCATCATTTTCCCATCTTACGTATCCTAATTTATATAATAATGACCTCTTCGGTATCATCCCTCCTCAAATCAGCAACCTTTCCAAGCTAGAGTATCTTGATTTTTAAGCTAATAAGTTGCCTAGTTAAATACCATCAAAAATTGGCCTTTTAACTCATCCGACGGTCCTTCGCATTTCTAGAAATCAGTTGAATAGCTAAATTCCACATGAAGTGAGCCAATTAACTTTTCTTAATCACCTTTCTTTATACTCCAAATTTTTGGACGGTTCAATCTCTTGTACTCTTGACAATTTGACCAACTTAGTTCTTTTGTATCTTTATAATAATTCATTTTTGTTGGATCTATCTCATTTAGGTGGTCCAACCCCAAGTTTCATTAATTGGAGTATTTAAGTAATTAAAGCATGCTTTAAAATATAAGTGTGCAACCCAAGAGGGGGGTGAATTGGTATTTTTAAAAGTATCCTAACAAACCACACAACAATCAAATCTAACGTCTTAATAAATTCAAAAGCAATAAATTCGATAAAAGCACAATAACAAATGAGTAAGAGAGAAGAGAAACAAACATACGAATTTTTATGTGGTTCGGCAATCCCCGCCTACGTCCACGCCTCCAAGCAATCGAAGCTTGAAGATTTCACTATCCAAGCCTTCCAAGGCTTCAAAAGTTTACAATTGACTTCAAGGTGTCAATGAACCTTTACAACAAAGTGATTATCTCCAGTAAGTTCCAAACCGAATCCGGCTTTCCAGATTTCATAACCGGTTGGCCGGTTTTTGCCCAAAAATAAAATTTTCTCAAACGGCTTACTGGTTTTCCAATCCGATTATCCGAAAGTCGACCCAAGAGCAACCATAAGCAAACGGCTTGCCGGTTGGTTACATGTGGCATGTTGGTTGTGCCTTAGAGATCATTTTGCCTCTTATTGAATTTTGGTTAACCCAAAAACTTGTATTGTACACACCAATTTATCTTAAAACTTAATCAATTTAAAAATATTTTGTGATTCAAAACTTTTCAATAAGCCAATTAATACATGAAACATAAATGCATACAAGACCAAACATATGAAATCATATCAAACAATGATGTCAATTTTATAAATGAATGATGATATAACACAATTAATGGCATATGAATTCACACATATATAAGAGATGGACAATGATGATAGATAATTAAGAAGATGAAATCAAAGACCATACAATCATCAAAATCAAACAAAGGCATCATGATAAATCACTCAATGTTATACAATGATAATTCCATCATGTAAACATACAAGCATACTTTCGCAAATTCATTTATCATGAGTCATTCAACAAAATTAATATGGCAAGAATTATTACCAAAACAATTAAATCATCTTACCTCATTTTTTTCTCCTAGATCATACTCAAGTGATTATCCTCACAAGCTTTCATCAAGGAACTCTCAACCATTCCTTGATTGTGGTACCTACAAAGAAAACATTCGCGTTGTGCCCTTTGGTACCCAAATACTCTTGGGTCCTTGAGTGTTAGCAATGGTTCCTTTTGGAACCCAAACACATTTTACTCCATAATATACTTTTCTTTTAATAGGACAACCAAGCTTCATGTGACCGTTTTGATTACAATAATGACATACAACTTGATTGTTAATAGATATACTCTTCATAAAGTAGTTCTTATAATACTGTTGTTTCAAATTTGGCTTATAACCAAGTCCTCCTTTATCAAACACACATTTTTGTGAATTAATCAAGTTATCCAACATCTTTTGTCCATTTGTAAATTTTAAAACAATCTCATTTAATTCATTGCTCTTCTTCTTAAGCATTTCATTTTCCGTTTTCAAGTCATCTATGTGATATTCCAGATGCTCATGTGAAGTGTTAGGTTTCTCATTTGATAATGCAACTCTATCATGCAATGTTTTATTCTCTAATTCTAGGCGTGTAATCTTTGCACATAGAAATTCATTTTCATTTTTTAGCTCTACCATTTTCTTTTTAAGATATGCATTTTTTTTACCAACTTTCATCCACTCATCATGCAATTCTTTAAAAGAATCATGTAATTCATCATAAGTAGGAAGATCATTTACCTCATCAAATTCATCATCCGATTCATCTCTAATTGCCATGAGAGCTAGATTTGTCATTTCTTGACGGTCTTCATCATCACTTGTTTCCTCATTGCTATCATCCCATGTGGCTACCATTGCTTTCTTCTTGAGCTTGTTGAGAAGAGGGCATTCCGATCTTATATGGCCAGGTTTCTTGCACTCATAACATTTAATTACTTCCTTCTTTTTCTTTCGGTTCTTGAGGTCTCTAAATTTTCTTCGCTCATCGGATTTCTTAAAAAAATTTATGAACTTTCTAGCCAGCATATCCATCTCCTCCTCATCTAGCTCGCTTTCCTCATCACTCTCATGTTTTGAGACTTTGAGAGCAATGCTTTTCTTCTTCTCCTCATTTGTCTCTTTCGGCTGCCAAGTCTTCCTCATAAGAAATAAAAGAACCAATTAAATCATCAATACGTTAGATATTTAAATCTTTGGCTTCCTCAATGGCAGTCCTTTTTATCTCTATTCTTTAGGTAGCGACCTAATAATTTTCTTAACTTTCTCGCTATTTGAAACAGTCTTACCTAAGGCTCTTAGAGTGTTCACTATGTCCGTAAATCTAGTATACATAGAATACACACTCTCATTTTGTTCCATTTAGAACAATTCATATTGTCACGTGTATCTACTAATTTTAGACTCTTTCACTTGATTCGTGTCTTCATAAACAACTTCAAGTTTGTGCCAAATTTCATTAGCACTCTGACAACTAGATACTCTATGAAACTATTTCTTATCTAGTGCGCAAAACAAGGCATTCATAGCTTTGGAATTTAGAGTAACTTTTCTCTTTTTCAATTCATTCCATTGTCGTGAAGGTTTTGAAATATCTTCCTCGAGTTCAGTTTTAGTCAAAGATATAAATGGACCATCACAAACAACTTCCCAAATTTCATAATCTAGTGCTTGTAAATAAATTCTCATCCTAATTTTCCAATACGGGTAGTCATTTCCATCAAAGAACGGTGGTCTAATTGTGGATTTTCCTTCCCCAAATGTCGAGTCATATTGAGTTGCCATTGATCTTTAGCTCTAAGCGGTTAAGTCTAAACAAGAGCACCTTGCTCTGATACCAAATGAAATACAAGTGTGCAACCCAAGAGGGGGTGAATTGGTATTTTAAAAATTATCCTAACAAAACCACACAACAATCAAATCTAACGCCTTAATAAATTCGAAAGTAATAAGTTCGATAAAAGCACAATAACAAATGAGTAAGAGAGAAGAGAAACAAACACACGAATTTTTACGTGTTTCGGCAATCCCCGCCTACGTCCACGCCTCCAAGCAATCCAAGCTTGAGGATTTCACTATCCAAGCCTTCCAAGGCTTCAAAAGTTTACAATTGACTTCAAGATGCCAATGAACCTTTACAACAAATAGATTATCTCCCAATCTCTTCACTCAAGTATCTCACACACTTAAACACTCACAATTAAGATGAGGAATTGAAGAATACAATAAAAACTCTCTTAAAGAGTAGATATACAAATTGAAGAACAAAAGATTATTCAAGGTTTTATGATTTGCGAAATGAGAGCTCAATGAACGTTGTGTACTTTTTTATTTTGCTTGCAAGAGTGCTTGAAAATGAATTGGATTTGAGTTTATATAGTTTGAGCTCAAAAACTAGCCGTTATGCACATTTTGGTGATAACCGGATTACCGTTTATGGAATTCGGTTAGCCGCTTTTATGTTACCGTTAAGGCAAAAATTTGAATTTCAGAATATCTGGCATGCCGCTTTTCATATCTAGTTAGCCGCTTTCGAAATCCGGATAGCCGCTTGCGAAATCCGGATAGCCGTTTATGCTCCAGAAGCTTACAGCCCAAAATTTGGATTGCCATTTACCATATCCGGTTAGCCGCTTGCTACAGTAACCGGTACAATGCACTATTTTCCAAAATTATAGTTTGACCCTAAAGCTTTATAAAATTATATTATGGCCCAAAACGTTACATTATTTTACAAATAGGTCCAATTTTAGAATCTCTAAATAATGTTTGCTATTTCTAAAACTTTTTAAAATTATGATATGGCCCAAAATATTATGAAACTTTTCCAATAAGTCCTTCTCCAAAATTTCGAGCAATACTTGTTGATTTCAAAGTTTTCAAAACTCTTTCAATTAAATCATCAACTTGAAAAACAACTAATTTCATAAAATCATTTTTCCATTAAATATAAAACCTTTATAATGTGAAAATAATGATTTATTTAAAATATATAAAAAATAATTTAAGCTTAAAAGATTAATCATTCTTAATCTTGTTTGTTATCATCAAAATCAACATTATGGAAGCATATATGTTAACATGCTTATGGGCCTAAATGAAATTGGAAATTAAATAGGTTTTGAAAATCACTTATATATAAAGAAGAATAAGTGCAAGCGGCAGGAGTGATTGAAAAAAAAGAAAAAGGCAAGAGAGAGAAGAGGGAATATTGACCAATCTTTGATTGAATGATCGGAAATTGAATTTAACTTCGTTTTCTCCCAAATTTAGAGGGTAAGTTCCTAGCATCGCTCTCTATAATTTTACTAACTTGATTTTTGGTTTATCCTCTCATTGGTTATTATTTGAGATACCTATTTGATAGAGAGATAGATATTAGGTTATTATTAAAGCCAAGACTATTGAGACTTTTGATGTTGTTAGCCTCTAATGTTATCTAGAAAAGAGCTTGTATTGTAATTCTATTATTAATATAGTGAAAGATTCTATCGGACTACGGTCCCACAGTTTTTCCCGATTTGGATTTTCGACATAAAAATATATATTTTGTGCTTGATTTATTGCTTTGGATTGTGTTAGTTTATTTTCTGGTTATTAATTTGAACAACAAATCCCATTTTAATCACACAAAGAGGAAAGAGTTTGTTTCCTTTTAATTTTTAGTTGCTTGTATAGGTTCTTTTCCCAACAAAGTGGTATTAGGGCTCCAAGTTGTGTGTTTCTATTACGTATATGGTTGAGATGGAGGAATTTTCAACATGCATGATTAAATTGAAGTCATATCAGATGCATCAGTTTCAACTATCTTAGGCAATGCTGGATTTGCAAGAAATAGACATGGAATGCTTTTAACAATTGTCTTTATATGCTTGACAATCCTAGTATGTTCGTCTGACCATGCAACATGAGTCTTTTTCAACCTATCATGCAGTGGTTTAGCAATCCTATTGATATTAGGACAGAAGTCAAGAACATAATTAAGATTTCCCAAAAAACGTTGCAATTGGGTTTTGTCAAGAATTTTATCCGGAAACTTGTCAGTGAAGGCAAGTGACCTTTTAATAGGAGTAATGGTTCCTTTAGAAATGTAATGACCAAGGAACCTGACTTTAGTTTGAAAAAGTGAAATTTTTGAACTATAAAGGGCTAGACCAGCCTTCCTAGTGGCAAAATAAAAAGTCTTTAAATGTTTGAAGTGTTGATCAATGGTTTGTGAAAAAATCAACACGTCATCAATATAAACAATGCAAAACTCGGAGTAAGGGTTGTAAATGTCATTCATAATTCTTTGAAATTCCGAGGGTGCATTTTTTAAACCAAATGGCATAACAGTCCACTCATAATGTCCAAAAGGAACAGTAAAAGCGGTTTTGTAACGATCATTGGGATGGATTTGAATTTGCCAAAAACCGGATTTCATGTCAAATTTTGAAAAAATAAAAGCATAACACAGTTTTTGGAGCAAATCCTTTTTATTAGGTATCGGATACCTAATCCATTTTAAAGCTTTATTTAAAGGCTTGTAGTTTATTACAAGTCTCGGTGTTCCCCTTTCGATTTCAGAATTTTTATTGACATAAAAAGCGGCACAAGACCAAGGGGATCTAGATTTTACAATGAGTCCTTTGGACTCTAAATCCGTTATCTCATCTTTACAATGTTGTTCTAAATCCATATTCATTTGAATTGGATGGGCTTTAGTGGGTATTTGCTTTTCATCAAAAGAACTTTCATAAGGCAAATCAACCAAATGTTGTTTTCTTTCCCAAAACGCGGATGGTAAATCGGCACAAATCTCTTTTTCAATGAGGGTTTTAAAATCAGAAATCTTTCTTTGTATAAAATCATTTTGTAACTGCTTTTCAATTCTTTGAAGACTTAAATCCTTTTCTAAACAAAACAAATCAGTTTGTTTGGACTTAAACATGGCATTTATTTGATTCTGATAAACAGAACAAGCTTTGACAATATTAAGGTTTCTTGTTTTCGATTTTTCAATAAAAGGGAAAACAAGTCTCTTGGATTTTTCTTTAAAAGATATACTATCATAATTGACAGCATAAGGAGTAATCAAATTTATAAACGGGGTTCCCAAAATGACAGTGTGGTGTATGTCATTCGTGAGAAGAAAAGAAGTTCTAAATTCAAAACCACTATTGTGAACAGAAGCATCAACTTTTGATTTGATTTTGAGTTTTGAATTATTGGCGGCAGAAAACCTTTCATTTGTCTTCTCATGAAATTTTTTAGGAACAACGTCTTCTTTAATACAATTTAAATCGGCACCAGTGTCAAAAAGGGCAATGGTGTCAATTTCAAAATCTTTAGAAAAAACTAAATTGATTTTGATTAAATACTTTCTGGTGGTGATTTGTTTTAAAACAAATAAAAAATCATTGGGCACAGATTCAATACTTTCAAGATTTTGCCCATTATCACCATCAGTTTCAACTTCGTTATCAGAATCATCATTTAATTGTTTTTGTAAAAGGAGTTGAATAGTATCAGAATCATACTTTTGTTTTTCTTTCAAATCCTTGATTTCAAGTTTAATTTCTTTGATTTCATTCTGAAGATCTTGGATATTAGGAACAACCTTTTTTGTTTTCTTTTTATCCAAAATTTCAGTAAGGTCATAAGAAATCTTTTTAACAATCGGAACTTTGGAAGTTTCTGCTTTGTTAGAATCGAGGGTTTTTAAAAGCTTATCAAGATATTCCTTTTGAAGATTCGGATCAGAAATATGCTTAACAAGTTTGAGAAAAATCTCTTGGTCTTTAGTCAAAACATTGATTTTCTTTAAATAAGAATCCGAAGTATCGGAGTCAGTCAAAGAAACAGATGTGTCTGAGTCATTTAACTCATCAATCTGTAAAGGTTCACTGTCTCCCTTCATGGAAGACTCAGAGTCAGAAGACTCTATGAGCAAAGAGGCAATTTTGGAAAGGGTTTCCTCATCGAGGTTAAGCTCGTGAAGCCTGCTATTCATCCTGCAATACTTTGCAGTATGACCTTTAATACCACATTTATGGCATATGGCTTCTTTGTAATTGAATGGGGTTTTTGTTTTGGCTCTAAACTCTGGTTTTGCTTTGAATTCTCTCTTTTTAGAGAACTTGGGTTTATTATAAGGCCTCAAGGGTTTCTTATAATGTGGTTCTCTAAAATTTTGAAAGGGTGTTCTATGGAATTTGGATTTGTGATGTTTCTTGTAAGGTTTTGTAGAACACTTACGATCATAATCTTTGGAAGTAGAAGTCTTAAAGGGATCATAATTGAACTGTTTACAGAAACTGCCTAACTCCTGTTTAGACTTCTTAAGTTCCCACTTAAGGAGGCTTCTGTAATTTCAAATCTTGACAGATCTTTAAGCCTTCTTTATTGACAAAACTGACAAGTTCACCGTAGGTGGGCTCATCATAAGGAATACGATTATCATAAAGGGCTTTAATGAAATTTCTAACCTTTTCTCCTAGAAGGGTAGGCAAACCTGCAAGGAATTTCTCCTTCCAAGTTGTATGACTAGCATCATCCCTAAGGAAAAGTCTGGTGAAAAAGGTAGTTTTGTAACTTTGAAACTCACTGAGTGTTCTACACCTAAGGTTGTGTAGTAACTCGGCATTTTTATCCCTAAGGTGAGAAGGAGCACCTATGAAATGAAGGGAAATGGTAAGAATCAAGGTGGCTACAGCATCCTGAATAGGATTATTGAATTCATCGAGAATGGGGCCACCATACTCATCCTTTTGAATAGAGTTCAAGATGTCTAATCGTTGCAACTTGGTGAGAAGATGATCCCACCATCCTTTAAGCTGACCAGTAAAACCGGCAATGAGAATTTCTGCAATGGCTTTGTCAGAAGTTCCCGACTGGGTTTTATAGGCATTAGCTGCCATGGTCATTTGTTGCAACACACCTAAGATGTTGTACTCAGACATTCCATCTATATTCCACTCATAGACAGAGGATGCATTATATCGAGATTGACTTAATGCACTGGGCCTGTTATCTATGGTCAAATCAGGTGGAGACTTTGTGATTGGGAGTGCTAATTCCCAATGGATTTTGTTGGCTTTAGGAACAGGTTCTTCTTTAAAGGCTTCTAGGTCAGAAGAGGCTATAGACATTTGGTCTTGTTCTAGTACTCCAATCTTGCTAGATTGAGGAGTATCGGGGGCTATTTGAACTTTGCTAGATGAGGAAGAAACAACTTCTATCCTATCTAGTTGTTCTCTAATGGCTTTAGCAAAATCTGATTTTGACTCTTGAACAAGCTTTTGACTAGTTTTCGAAACTTGGAAAGGTTTGAAAATAGGTTTTTTAAGCTTTTTGTCAGAATCCGATTTTGATGTAACAGTAGGAATAGTAATAGTTGACTTTTGGAATTGACTTTCTATCCTAGTCAATTGCTTTCCAATGGTATTTAAGTTAGTATTACAGAAATTATTCTGTTGAATAATACTACTTAAATTCACGTCAGAATCATTTGGTTTTGGAATTTTGTAAGGTGAGGCTCTAATCTCGATAGGAGGTTCACCATGATCAATAGTAAGACTCCTAAGAGGGGGATGCTCAGATTCTATGGTTCTATTGCTATCGAAAAGGTTCCACTCAGGGGTTTTCTTCCTAATAGTAATAGGGTTTGACTCTTTAAAGGGATAAGAAATGTTGTTATTTGAAGAATATATCTCAAACCAATCAAAAAACAATATATGAATTTTGTGTGAATTTACAAAATCATAATACTTTTCTTGAATTTCTTTTCTTTGGTTTAGAAAATGTTTGAAAAACCCAAGTCTTTTTTCTTTATTTAAATCCGAATAAAAATCGTTATGAAGAAGAGTTTTATCTAATTCAAAATCTTTTTCAATGACATTTATGATATTCTCAGTGACTGATGAGAATGTGGGAGAAGTCGGAGGAGAAAGTTCCTTCTCTTCCTGCCTTTCTCGACTAGTGTATATGGGATGAGGAACACTAGTGGCATAATTTACAGAATGAATAGAAGAACTAGGTATATCCGAAGTGGAAAACCTAGGTTGACTTTGAAGATTTACCTCAGAGGGTATTTTTGTAAATTTTCTCTATAATGAAGAGATACTTGCAATTGAGCCTTTATCGGAGAATCTGGACGAAATAGATCTCCTAAATGACAACTTTACTTTACTGTCTGAATACTGAGTCACATTTTGCAACTCTGTATTTGGCTCAGACTACTCAGAAAACAAATGAATTGTTTCAAAAGGCTTTGAAAGGGTTATGTCATGTTCTTTTGTTTTTATGACATAATCATTCTTTAAAAAATCAAGCTTTTTTGTTTTATAAATCATATCTTTATTAACCTTAGGTAATTCCCAATTATCAATTGCTTTATTGAAGTCTTCGATAACAAATTCTTCAGAACTCACAACATTCTTTGAATCACTAGTTCTTTCAAAAGAAGTGCTAGAAAAGGACGATGCTCTACAGAGTAGAGAATCCATGGTTCAAAACTTATGGTCTACCCTAAGACCTATCAGTATGGCTACAGGTATGGGTTTACTGCCCTAAACGGAAATCTTATCCTATGGCGGGACTTACAACTAGTAAAAAACTCACTACACAAACAGGGATTAAAATAAAACACAAGTTTTTAACACAAATTCTCTAAACTATAAAATACTTTCCTCCCCTTGGCTCTGATACCAGAAGGGAAATAGGATCGAAGGAATGTTGTGTTTTCAAGAAAGAAAATATTATTGAATACTTTATAAAACAATTTATAACGCGGAATTGCAACGCGGTTGGTTCTTTTTAACTTGTTTTACCAAGTTCAGTTAATGAGTTCTTTAAATGGATGGATGAAATTGCAACGGCTTTGTTCAATTTTATATATCTGATTTGGTACGTGGCGTTGATATGCCTCGAATCCCACTATTCTGGCTGTGAGGTCTGATCAAACTTATACTTGATCAGGATCTCTGCACCAAGGTTTCCAGCCTAATATACCAAAACAGTTTTCTTTACCAAATTATAATTAAATTGCTTTAAACGTGGTTGATTCTTTTTAATAGAACTTTACCAATTAATTTATTAAATTCTTTAACACCTAGATCATACATCTAAGGCTGGGTGCATACACAGTACCAGATCCGGATCCCGGAAATGGTGCTCTGAAGGATTGGGGGGGAGAAGAGAAGAGATACGACTGAGGATTGAGATCTGGTCTCGTTGCCTCAGAAGAATGTACAGTTTTTATGGCAGATCTGATAAAAACCAGTCTGCGATCATGCTTTAAAAATAAATTGCAAAAATTTAAATTATATAAAGGAAATTGCTTTAAAATAAATTACAGAAATTTAAATGCTTAAATATAAACATGCATCTTGCTTTAAATTAAATTGCGGAAAAGTAAATGGCTTTAAATAAATTTACAAAGAAAATTTAAACGTACATATTTCTTTTTCTTTGGATTGAATGCTTCGGTACAATTTTACAGATCTCTAAGAAAGAAGGGAAGATTACAAGACTAGAAGCTCCCTTAATGCCTTGAGCATATTACAAGACATGGAATAATGCTTCTGTGATGTCTTGACCAGACTTCCAGGAGGGAGAAGATGAAGAAGATGAAGAAGAAGAGAGAGAGAGAGAGAGAGAGAGAGAGAGAGAAAGAAAATCCTAGATCTGAAAAATCTGAGGAGTCTAAGTCTTCCTCTCAATTTATATACATGACTTTAAAAATAAACTGTAGCGGCCCTGTAGCGCTTCAACTGTAGCGGAAGCGAAGCTGCTTGGAACAGTAAGCTTTGGATGTACAGTGTTTTTTAATTTAGAAATTCGGGTGAAGAGATATGTGCGCTCTCACTTGTGTCAAGGGGACCACCCGAGGGTACAAAATACAGTATAAATGGGAATATACAGAAATTTTTTTTTAAACGTACATGATAAATGTACATAATGCTTTACAGGAAAATAAATAATTATTTACAATGCTTTATAGGAGAGAAAATGCCAAAACAATCATCTTCATTTTCGTCTCCAAGAGAAATGAACGGCTCATCATCTTGATCAGTATCTTCATCTGAGGACTCAGCAACAGAAGACTTTGACCGTGAGGTAAGGAGCTGTTCCATTACTTTGAAATATTCGTCTTCCGATTTGGCACTTGCCAAGAGGGATTGGGCTTTGGATTTTTGTGTAAGGAAAGTTTGTTGGGCTTTGGAATGCTTAATGGGTGGTTGAAGAAAGCCTTTGGCAGAGAGCCAGTCTCGGATCATTGTGTCAGTCAATTTTGACTGTTCGTCAAATTTTGACCACCATTTGACTTTAAAGGTTCTTTGTAGGGTAAGCTGGGCTTCTTGGGTGTGATACCTAAGGTTCCACATCCATACCCATGGAAGGAAAAAGTTTGTACAGAAACAGAGAAAGGGGGGAAACCTTTTCTCGGATTCAGAAGGGATGTAATGGGCTTTAAAGAGGGTTAAACAGTGGGTGGCATTTGGTGTGAGGATGTCAGGAATGGGACCAAAATGGTTCCACCAATGTTTAAACCAATTGGGAAGGCTTTGAACGGTTATTTTTGAATTAAAGAAAAATAACCATGAATGGGATTTTTTAGGGTTTTGGATGAAAAACGTGTTGTACCATGCTTGTTGGTAGTCCCAATAAGAATAAGTTAGGCAATGTGGTAAACACATTTGGAAATTTGGAGGGAATCTCCTTTGCGTGTGGAGTTGGTCACCCCACTGATTTGGGCTCAAAACTTTTAAAATTGTAGCCGTTGAATAGGCTAGTTCTTTATGAGTCTCGCTGAGAAAGAAATGTTTAAATTTCACAGACTCAGTAACTTCTAAAATGCTTTGATAATAAGAATGGGGTTTTGTTAAATCCCATGGTTTAAAAAACCAATTTTTAGGAAAAAACTTTGAAATGGCTTGAAAAGGATCAGTGTGGTAAAAACCATCTTCCATTGATAAAATGTTTTGAAAATGGATTTTATCAAACCAATCGGAAGTTTTCTTTGAAGGTGTTGGCTGAGAAAGCACAATTTGGGAAGATGAGCTTTCTCCAGAGACAACCACATTTTGGGAAGAGGGCTTTGAAACTTCTTTTGAAATCGGCTTTGCAATTTCAATATCTTCTTTAGGAACAATTTGGCTTTGTGAGAGGTTTTGAAGTGCGAGCATGAGCTCAAGGGACTTTGTAATGGAGTTCATCCATTACTTTATTTGGTCATCGGTATAAATGGATTTGTATTTGGCTTCATGTTCTTCAACCATTTCAATCCAGGATTTAATTGGCATGGCATAAGAAAGTAGTTTTTCTTTGGAAGGAGTTGATTCGGGTTCTTTGGAGGTTGCTTGGGACACAGAGTCTTTAAGTACTGCTTTACCTTTGTCTTTCTTCTTCGGCAGCATTATCTGTTTTGAAGAAATTCTCTGGTTAGAAAATCTGGAACAGATTTTTATCACCTTTAATAAATTCATTATCAAAATTAAAAACACTTAAAATGGCTTGCCATCTTGCAAAAATCTGTTTTGAAGCAATATTTTGAACATCTTTTTCCAAAACATGTTTTGCAGCTTTGCAATCAATTCTAAGTAAAAAAATTTTATTTAATAAATCACTTTGAAATTTAGATATGCATAAAACAATAGAAAGAATTTCTTTTTTGATAGTAGAATAGTTTTTCTGGCAATCATTCCAATGTGCAGAAACATACTGTACTATCTGTTCCTTATCATTTTCTTTTTGCTTTAATATACCACCATAGCCTATATCAGATGCATCAGTTTCAACTATCTTAGGCAATGCTGGATTTGCAAGAAATAGACATGGAATGCTTTTAACAATTGTCTTTATATGCTTGGCAATCCTAGTATGTTCATCTGACCATGCAACAGGAGTCTTTTTCAACCTATCATGCAGTGGTTTAGCAATCCTATTGATATTAGGACAGAAGTCAAGAACATAATTAAGACTTCCCAAAAAACGTTGAAATTGGGTTTTGTTAAGAATTTTATCTGGAAACTTGTCAGTGAAGGCAAGTGACCTTTCAATAGGAGTAATGGTTCCTTTAGAAATGTAATGACCAAGGAACCTGACTTTAGTTTGAAAAAGTGAAATTTTTGAACTAGAAAGGGCTAGACCAGCCTTCCTAGTGGCAAAATAAAAAGTCTTTAAATGTTTGAAGTATTGATCAATGGTTTGTGAAAAAATCAACACGTCATCAATATAAACAATGCAAAACTCGGAGTAAGGGTTGTAAATGTCATTCATAATTCTTTGAAATTCCGATAGTGCATTTTTTAAACCAAATGGCATAACAGTCCACTCATACTGTCCAAAAGGAACAGTAAAAGCGGTTTTGTAACGATCATTGCGATGGATTTGAATTTGCCAAAAACCGGATTTCATGTCAAATTTTGAAAAAACAAAAGCATAACACAGTTTTTGGAGCAAATCCTTTTTATTAGGTATCGGATACCTAATCCATTTTAAAGCTTTATTTAAAGGCTTGTAGTTTATTACAAGTCTCGGTGTTCCCCTTTCGATTTCAGAATTTTTATTGACATAAAAAGCGGCACAAGACCAAGGGGATCTAGATTTTACAATGAGTCCTTTGGACTTTAAATCCGTTATCTCATCTTTACAATGTTGTTCTAAATCCATATTCATTTGAATTGGACAGGCTTTAGTGGGTATTTGCTTTTCATCAAAAGAACTTTCATAAGGCAAATCAACCAAATGCTGTTTTCTTTCCCAAAACGCGGATGGTAAATCGGCACAAATCTCTTTTTCAATGAGGGTTTTAAAATCAAAAATCTTTCTTTGTATAAAATCATTTTGTAACTGCTTTTCAATTCTTTAAAGACTTAAATCCTTTTTTAAACAAAACAAATCAGTTTGTTTTGACTTAAGCATGGCATTTATTTGATTCTGATAAACAGAACAAGCTTTGACAATATTAAGGTTTCTTGTTTTCGGTTTTTCAATAAAAGGGAAAACAAGTCTCTTGGATTTTACTTTAAAAGATATACTATCAAAATTGACAGCATAAGGAGTAATCAAATTTATAAACGGGGTTCCCAAAATGACAGTGTGGTGTATGTCATTCGTGAGAAGAAAAGAAGATCTCAAAACCACTATTGTGAACAGAAGCATCAACTTTTGATTTGATTTTGAGTTTTGAATTGTTGGCGGCAGAAAGCCTTTCATTTGTCTTCTCATGAAATTTTTTAGGAACAACGTCTTCTTTAATACAATTTAAATCGGCACCAGTGTCAAAAAGGGCAATGGTGTCAATTTCAAAATCTTTAGAAAAAACTAAATTGATTTTGATTAAATACTTTCTGGTGGTGATTTGTTTTGAAACAAATAAAAAATCATTGGGCACAGATTCAATACTTTCAAGATTTTGCCCATTATCACCATCAGTTTCAACTTCCTTATCAGAATCATCATTTAATTATTTTTGTAAAAGGAGTTGAATAGTATCAGAATCATGCTTTTGTTTTTCTTTCAAATCCTTGATTTCAAGTTTAATTTCTTTGATTTCATTCTGAAGATCTTGGATATTAGGAACAACCTTTTTTGTTTTCTTTTTATCCAAAATTTTAGTAAGGTCATAAGAAGTCTTTTTAACAATCGGAACTTTGGAAGTTTCTGTTTTGTTAGAATCGAGGGTTTTTAAAAGCTTATCAAGATATTCCTTTTGAAGATTCGGATCAGAAATATGCTTAACAAGTTCGAGAAAAATCTCTTGGTCTTTAGTCAAAACATTAATTTTCTTTAAATAAGAATCCGAAGTATCAGAGTCAGTCAAAGAAACAGATGTGTCTGAGTCATTTAACTCATTAATCTGTAAAGGTTCACTGTCTCCCGTCATGGAAGACTCAGAGTCAGAAGACTCTATGAGCAAAGAGGCAATTTTGGAAAGGGTTTCCTCATCGAGGTCAAGCTCGTAAAGCCTCTTATTCATCCTGCAATACTTTGCAGTATGACCTTTAATACCACATTTATGGCATATGACTTCTTTGCAATTGAATGGGGTTTTTGGTTTGGCTCTAAACTCTGGTTTAGCTTTGAATTCTCTCTTTTTAGAGAACTTGGGTTTATTATAAGGCCTCGAGGGTTTCTTATAATGTGGTTCTCTAAAATTTTGAAAGGGTGTTCTATGGAATTTGGATTTGTGATGTTTCTTGTAAGGTTTTGTAGAACACTTACCATCACAATCTTTGGAAGTAGAAGTCTTAAAGGGATCATAATTGAATTGTTTACAGAAACTGCCTAACTCCTGTTTAGACTTCTTAAGTTCCCACTTAAGGCGCTTCTGTAATTTCAAATCTTGACAGATCTTTAAGCCTTCTTTATTGACAAAATTGACAAGTTCACCGTAGGTGAGCTCATCATAAGGAATACGATTATCATAAAGGGCTTTAATGAAATTTCTAACCTTTTCTCCTAGAAGGGTAGGCAAACCTGCAAGGAATTTCTCCTTCCAAGTTGTATGACTAGCATCATCCCTAAGGAAAAGTCTGGTGAAAAAGGTAGTTTTGTAACTTTGAAACTCACTGAGTGTTCTACACCTAAGGTTGTGTAGTAACTCGGCATTTTTATCCCTAAGGTGAGAAGGAGCACCTATGAAATGAAGGGAAATGGTAAGAATCAAGGTGGCTACAGCATCCTGAATAGGATTATTGAATTCATCGAGAATGGGGCCACCATACTCATCCTTTTGAATAGAGTTCAAGATGTCTAATTGTTGCAACTTGGTGAGAAGATGATCCCACCATCCTTTAAGCTGACCACTAAAACCGGCAATGAGAATTTCTGCAATGGCTTTGTCAGAAGTTCCCGACTGGGTTTTATAGGCATTAGCTGCCATGGTCATTTGTTACAACACACCTAAGATGTTGTACTCAGACATTCCATCTATATTCCACTCATAGACAGAGGATGCATTATATCGAGATTGACTTAATGCACTGGGCCTGTTATCTATGGTCAAATCAGGTGGAGACTTTGTGATTGGGAGTGCTAATTCCCAATGGATTTTGTTGGCTTTAGGAACAGGTTCTTCTTTAAAGGCTTCTAGGTCAGAAGAGGCTATAGACATTTGGTCTTGTTCTAGTACTCCAATCTTGCTAGATTGAGGAGTATCGGGGGCTATTTGAACTTTGCTAGATGAGGAAGAAACAACTTCTATCCTATCTAGTTGTTCTCTAATGGTTTTAGCAAAATCTGATTTTGACTCTTGAACAAGCTTTTGACTAGTTTTCGAAACCTGGAAAGGTTTGAAAATAGGTTCTTTAAGCTTTTTGTCAGAATCCGATTTTGATGTAACAGTAGGAATAGTAATGGTTGACTTTTGGAATTGACTTTCTATTCTAGTCAATTGCTTTCCAATGGTATTTAAGTTAGTATTACAGAAATTATTCTGTTGAATAATACTACTTAAATTCGCATCAGAATCATTTGGTTTTGGAATTTTGTAAGGTGAGGCTCTAATCTCGATAGGAGGTTCACCATGATCAATAGTAAGACTCCTAAGAGGGGGATGCTCAGATTCTATGGTTCTATTGCTATCGGAAAGGTTCCACTCATGGGTTTTCTTCCTAATAGTAATAGGGTTTGACTCTTTAAAGGGATAAGAAATGTTGTTGTTTGAAGAATATATCTCAAACCAATCAAAAAACAACATATGAATTTTGTGTGAATTTACAAAATCATAATACTTTTCTTTGGTTTAGAAAATGTTTGAAAAACCAAAGTCTTTTTTCTTTATTTAAATCCGAATAAAAATCGTTATTAAGAAGAGTTTTATCTAATTCAAAATCTTTTTCAATGACATTTATGATATTCTCAGTGACTGATGAGAATGTGGGAGAAGTCGGAGGAGAAGATTCCTTCTCTTCCTGCCTTTCTCGACTAGTGTATATGGGATGAGGAACACTAGTGGCATAATTTATAGAATGAATAGAAGAACTAGGTATATCCGAAGTGGAAAACCTAGGTTGACTTTGAAGATTTACCTCAGAGGGTATTTTTGTAAATTTTCTCTCTAATGAAGAGATACTTGCAATTGAACCTTTATCGGAGAATCTGGACGAAGTAGATCTCCTAAATGACAACTTTACTTTACCGTCTGAATACTGAGTCACATTTTGCAACTCTGTATTTGGCTCAAGTTGTTTCGGAATCACTAGTGCAGTGGCTCCTTCAAGAATCCATTCGTCTGGAAGATTGACATATTTCCATTGGATTAGTTTTGGAATAACGGTATTGGCTTTTGACAGATCAGTCTGCAAGAGAAGAGTCTCTTCTCTTTTGGACTGGAATTTATGTTGTGTGCTAAATGCAGAAATCATGACTTTGTATGAGATTTTAAAAATCAAAGCTACAGGGACGTATCCCTCAATCATGTGATAATTATGAGTTTTGATTTGTAAAATCATGCTTTTTAAAATATTTTTGTCTTTAAGAGAAATTGTTATGTTTGGATAACAATTAAATGAAATGGGACCTTTGCACAGACTCGATTCTATACTACTTAGTAAAGAATCATCAAAAGAGATGAATCGACCATCTCTCATGACAGCAAGGATAGAGGTGTCAAGACCTTCTTTGGTCAAGGGTTTTATGCCGACTTGTATAAGACCGATATGAATGTAATTAAAACTTTTTTCTCTTAATTTCTTTAAAGACTGCTCAGAAAACAAATGAATTGTTTCAAAAGGCTTTGAAAGGGTTATGTCACGTTCTTCTATTTTTATGACATAATCATTCTTTAAAAAATCAAGCTTTTTTGTTTTATAAATCATATCTTTATTAACCTTGGGTAATTCCCAATTATCAATTGTTTTATTGAAGTCTTCGATAACAAATTCTTCAGAACTCACAACATTCTTTGAATCACTAGATCTTCCAGAAGAAGAGCTAGAAAAGGACGATGCTCTACAGAGTAGAGAATCCATGGTTCAAAACTTATAGTCTACCCTAAGACCTATCGGTATGGCTACAGGTATGGGTTTACTGCCCTAAACGAAAATCTTATCCTATGGCGGGACTTACAACCAGTAAAAAACTCACCACACAAACAGGGATTAAAATAAAACACAACTCTTTAACACAAATTCTCTAAACTATAAAATACTTTCCTCCCCTTGGCTCTGATACCAGAAGGGAAATATTTCCCTTATTGTCTTTTAGCTCTGATACTCAGTAACTTTATAAAACAATATATATATATATATATAAAACATGTATTATTATAAGAAATAAAATATTGTATGTTATATTTTTAAAAAAAAATCCTACCAATTAAACTCTTTAAATACCAAATTCTAGAGTTGTAACAGCACCTTGCACAAACTCTTGGTTGGGTATAACAGGCTGAGATTGGGGAATTGTAGATGCGACAACAGTTTTTGCTCTTACACGTTTGGTAACTCTATGTCCAAGACCCATCTAGTAATTATTAAAAATATACATTAGAGTTTATTAATAATCAAGATAACTATAATTTTGTCAAAGAAATTATAACATGAAAGATATTTGAATAAAATTTTCATATTCAATTAATAACAACCACTTGTATTCTTAACAATATCTTATACGCACTTATCAAAATTTTAACTATTAATTCACATTTTTAAACAAGAACTAACTAAAACTAAACAAGAGAGTATAATATGAACAAAACAAAAAAGATAAAAGTAAGCTAAAAGACAACCGTGCATGAAGGAGTGAAAGGACAAGTCAGTTTGATTGCTCATGAATCCCTTAAGAATACTTACCTGCATGAAATAAAGATATAAGAGTTAGAATATAAAAGTTAGTAAACCAATAAATTAATTTCATATTAAATAATAATACAAGAAAGCTTACACTATATAGATATATATATAATACAACAAAGAAAACATGAACGCTTACACTTGAAGCTTGTAATAAAGCATTACACATGCGATTAAAAGTCAATATCACTATCATCATAATTCTTATTTAACTCTTCTTCATTGCCGGAGAAATATTCCTCCATTGTTTCATCTTCATCTTCCTCTTCAACAAGTTTGAAATCATTTGCATCATGATCTCTTGCCCTTTCAACATACACATTTGATGAAATTACTTGTGGAGCAACATCATTTCTATTATACAATTGTGCATTAGGATGTTCAAGTTGTACAGAAAGAACAAAGTCAGATGACTCATTCTGCTGATACACTTGCTCATTGCACTCCACCTTCCATTTTCATCTTCATTTAACCTTTCTTTCTCTTGAACATCCCACAAACCCCTATGCTGTACCTTTTCTACAACCTTCCAGCCCACTCCTAACTTTGGGTCATCGGTATAAGAAACTTGTTGTGCTTGAATAGCCAGCACAAAAGGATCTTCTTTATACCAAGTTCGAGTTATATTGATAGAAGTAAGATGGAAATCACGATTAATTCTTTTTTTCTTAAGATTAGTGTCAAACCAATCACACTTAAATAGAACTACTCGACATCCAAGAGGATATATTAATTCTATAAGATTACTGAGTGCACCATAGAAGTCAATTTCTTCATTGTCATGCTCCCCTAGCACCATTACTCCATTATTTTGAGTAGTACGATGCTCATCTCGACTTGTGACAAGAAATCGCACTCCATTCACAATACAACCAGAATAACTAAAAACTCTAACATCTGGTCCACAAGCTAAAGCATACAGTTCATCATTTATTGTTGAAGACCCCTCATCCCGTAATTGTCTCATCTATAAAACATTAACTAATTTATTATAAGCTTGTTATAATAGAGTTAAAAGAATAACTAATTAATTTGACAGCTAGAATTACTTACATGTGCTGCAAACCACTTAGGAGAAAGTAATTGTTGTCTTTTATTTAAACTAGCACCACTTTCTCTTTGTAATAACCGTTTGTGCTCACTATAATTTCAACAGATATATTATGATATGTTATATATAAATATATTTATATAAATTAAATAAAATGACTAATATATTTTATGCTTACTCTAGGTATTCTTGGACTTCATCACAGTTGTTCAAAACATACCAATGTGCAATGTCGATCTCTTGTTGTGATAACTCAATCTGAGCTTTACCAAAAGGTCGAACATTCTGAGAGAAGACTGAAAGTCCTCCAACTCTTTGTCCACCAACATCATTTCGCTCAACACGGTTAAATTTGGTTTCAATAGAATCTAAATATAATGAACAAAAAGACAGTGATTCATTTATGATATAGGCCTCGGCAATCAATCCTTCAAGTCGAGCTTTATTCTTTACATAGCTCTTATACCGACCTACAGCCATGTTCGACAACAAATGATTAAATTTAAAAAATTGACTTGTGAATGTAATGTAAATATAATAAAAATATTATAATCAAATAATGTGATTACCTTTCAATCGGGTACATCCATCTTAATGCAACAGGACCGACATATTTTGCTTCACGTGGTAAGTGCATAGCTAAATGCACCATTATGTCAAAGAATGCGGGTGGGAAAATTCGCTCAAGCTTGCAAAGTATCAATACAATCCCCTCCTCTAATTTATCCAACTCACTCTTATATAGTGTTTTTATTGAGTTGTGTCCCACATTGGCTAGTGAAGGGGAGATGCTTGGGTTTATAAGGTGGTAGGTCACTCCACCTAAAAGGCTAGACTTTTGGATTGGATACCTAGAAATCTTATGCTAAGTCCTCCCAACAAGTGGTATCAGAGCCAGACCCTAGTAGCCGGAATGTGGTGGTGGAACAACTCAGGTGTGTCGGACGAAAGGACCGGAGTCCGGCGGTGGTTTCGTCCGAGGGGGGGATTGTTGAGTTGTGTCCCACATTGGCTAGTGAAGGGGAGATGCTTGGGTTTATAAGGTGGTAGGTCACTCCACCTAAAAGGCTAGTCTTTTGGGTTGGATACCTAGAAATCTTATGCTAAGTCCTCCCAACAAGTGGTATCAGAGCTAGACCCTAGTAGCCGGAATGTGGTGGTGGAACAACTCAGGTGTGTCGGACGAAAGGACCGGAGTCCGGCGGTGGTTTCGTCCGAGGGGGGGATTGTTGAGTTGTGTCCCACATTGGCTAGTGAAGGGGAGATGCTTGGGTTTATAAGGTGGTAGGTCACTCCACCTAAAAGGCTAGTCTTTTGGGTTGGATACCTAGAAATCTTATGCTAAGTCCCCCCAACAGTTTTTGCACACAACTGTCTAAAAAAGTTACAAAGTTCAATAATGGCTGAGCAAATATCTTTCCGTAAATATGGACATATTCCAATTGGAAGGATTTGTTGTAACAAAACATGACAATCGTGGCTTTTTAAACCTAATACTTTTGTATCCTTGATGTTGACACAATTAGATATATTTACAGCATACCCATCTGGAAACTTCACTGACTTAATAAATTGGCAAAATTCTCTTTTTTTCATTTAAAGTTAGTGTATATAAAGCATGAGGTTTTAAAAGTTTATTTCCTTCTTGTTTTAGATGCAACTCTTTCTTTATCTTCAAGTCCTCCATGTCAAGCCTTGCTTTAACAGTATCTTTAGTTTTCCCCTCAATATTCAACAAAGTTCCAACTAAACTATCACATATATTTTTTTCAATATGCATAACATCCTAAATATGTCTTATTTTCAACTTGGACCAATATTCCAACTAAAAAAATTTGCTCTTTTTTGTCCAATTTAAATCACTTGCACTATGTTTTCGCTTTCTATCTTTGTTATTTTCATTTTTTACAGGTCTAGCTTCATTTATCTTCTCCAATTGCCTTAGAATTTCATCTGCTAAATACTCTTTAGGTGCTGGATCAAATTCAAAATCACCATCATGTTCTCTACTAGATCTCCATGAATGACCATGTGCCAAATATCGACGATGACCCATGTAGCATATCTTACTATTCAACTTCCGTGAAGATGATTCTACATTACAAACCGGGTAAGCTTTATAACCTTTAGTGCTCCATCCAGATAAATTTCCACATGCAGGAAAATCATTAATAGTCCACATCACTACAGCATGCATATGAAAAGTTTGTCTAGTGGATGCATCAAAGGTTTCAACACCATGATTCCACAACTCTTTTAATTCATCTATTAACGGCCTTATGTAAACATCAATATCCCTACCTGGTGCTTTTGGTCCTGGGATGAGTAGCGACATCATCATGAATGGATCTTTCATGCATTTCCATGGTGGTAAATTATATGGCACAAGTATGATTGGCCATATACAATAAGAATTATGCATGTTACCAAAAGGATTGAAGCCATCTGTAGCAAGACCCATCCTAACATTACAAGACTCTTGTGCAAACCAAGGATATAACCTATCAAATTCTTTCCATGCTTCCCCATCAGCAGGATGTCTTAAAATACCTTCCTCAGCAACTCTCTTCTCTTGATGCCACCTCATATCCCGTGCTGTATGCCTAGGTATAAATAATCTTTGTAATCTTGGTTTTAAAGGGAAATAACGTAACACTTTCTGTGGTACTTTCTTTTTACTGCCTTCAAACTTGGACCTCGGTTCACCACAGCATAGACACTTCTCTAATGCCTCATATTCTTTCCAAAATAAAGCACAATCATACTTACATGCATGTATGACTTCATACCCTAAGCCCAAGTCCTTCAACATTTTTTTTGCATCATAAGTAGTACTTGGTAGTGTTGTGCCTTCTGGGAATGCCTCTTTCAACAATTGGAGAATCATATCTATTCCTTTGTTGCTCAATTTATTAAGAACTTTTATATGTATTAGCTTGACAATAAAACTCAAAGCAGATAACTTAGAACTAGGAAATAAACTTTTTCCAGCCTTTTCTAACAATCCTGCACACATTCTAAATTCTCTATTATCATCGTGTATCATGTCAACATTCTCTTCAATATTTGTCTCCGAAGTGAATGCATCCATTGACATTGGCTCCCACATATCATGAATTAAATTATACATTTCATCATCATCCTCTTCATTGTCAAATGTAAAGGCACTCCTATTACTGGGCATAGATCCTACATTCATTTGACTATTGTCCACAAACTCAGGTTCTTCACCATGAAAAACCCATTTTGTATAGCTTGCTGCAATGCCATATCTTTTTAAGTGGGCTTTGACAATATGCAACGACTTGAAGAATGCATTTTGACATTCTTTACATGGACAACGAACCAGATTATTCTCATTTGCACATTGCTCAGCATCCTTCATAAAAGACTTGATACCATCTAAGTATTCTTTACATAATTTATTTCGCAAATGCATCCAACTCCTATCCATTGTTCACTGCTAGATACTATAAAATAAAATATGTAGGGAAAAAAACAAAACAAAAATAAAATAATTTTACACAATAATGTGGACAATTCTTTAAAAAAATGAATTGTACCTGAAAGCTGAAGGTAGTAATTAGAATTCAATTCTTTCTTCAAGTTTTTGTTCTCAGCAAAGACGAAACTCCCAAACAATTAACTCACCTGTGAAATAGAGTTAAAAATTCAAAAAACTATTGAGAGAAGTTTGAGAAAGAATATAATCCTCAAGTATTATTTTATTATTGCAGTATATAATAATTCTTTAGATGAATTAACGGCAAATAGACATCAAAATAATCTATGAACTTTAATTTAATAAATTAAAAATTGAAACAAAGACCCACTTAATAAATAATTAAAGTAAAACCCACTAAACAAAGTCAAACTCAGCAGGCCAATATATAAAATAATACTAAATTTACTTGAAGAAATCGTTGTCTTGAGTGGTGCCTTCCAAGTACAACTCTTCAGTGGCTTAATGCTTGGGCAGAGGGAATAACTCCATGGCTAGGCAAAAGAAACAAGAGAGCGTTAAGTGGAAATATTCTAGAAGCAATATTTTAATTAAGAAAAAATTGGAGATGGAAACTTTACTTCTGTTAGAGCGCGGTTTATTAAATAAAGGGTGCGGAAATAAAAAGCCTCCCACGAAGTCATGTTTGCTTTTATATTATCTTTATATTTTCATTTATTAATTTTAGCCTACAAGTTATTTTTTTAAATTTTTAATTTATAGAAATCTCCCCAACCTTCATATATAGCTAGTTAAGTATCGTGTTGAATCAATATTCAATAATACACTTTCAAGTTGTTAATTGATTTTTTTTAATATTAGTTTCAGTATTTTCCAATAATAATTTATTGAAGACCTTTTTGATCCTCTAATAAATTATACTTACTAGAAAAATTGAATTAATCCAATTTACCAACTTGCGCATACACACACACCCCACTAAGTAATTTATTTAGTTGTCCAATAAAATTGATGTAATTAGTAATGATTCTTCATTCATTTAATTTCCTCTTGCTTGTAACGAATGATACTACAATAAAACACTACTATGATCATTATTCATACTTCAATTCATTATTATGATCAATATTATTACTAATCGTAATTTTTATATGTTATTATCATTGATATCTTTTTTAAACAAGTAAACCATCGTTTTTCTTACATTTAATATCATCATTTTAAATTTTGCATAAAATATTATCATAAACCTGATTACCTAAAAAGTAAATTTGGAATCATAATTAAAATAATTTAACAATTTATCAAGATGTGTCAAAAGAGGAATATGGTTGCCAGACAAGAAATACTACACTAATTATAGTGAGGATATAATGGTGCCACATAATAGTTATTGAACATCATATGGAACTTTAGTGCAACAATTTGCTATTAGCAATATTGGAAAATTTAATATTTTTGTTAACCTTTGCGCAACAAAATTAATCTCGCTGCAAAAAACTATGAGAGCACAAAACAAATTTTCTCGCTAATCACAACTTTTTGTAATATTTCATTTGCTGCAACTGACTCAAGTGTTTGTTGTGGAAAAACTTGAGCAACGAAACAGATTTTGCTTTCATTAAGCTTGTTAGGCAACAAGAACACTTTTGTTGCCAAACATAGCGTGGGGCAAGAAAATATTTTGTTGCCATATATTCTAATTTTCTTGCCTATTCCACATCATTAAGAAGAACAAAATCTGTTTAGGTAGAGCGATAAAGACTAATTTTTGTTGCAAGATATGAATTTTAGCAATAAAGTAAGTTTTCTTGCAATAGAATTTGTAGCCAATACTATATTTTCTTGTGGTGGTATTTACCGAGGTTCTTTGTAACTGAAAATCCGAGTGTATTCTTTATCTCTCGGATTGTGTCCGTTTGAACATTTCGAGAGAAAAATAATATTATCTGCCATATTATATAGTGAGTTCTCTTATATTTAAATTTTTTCTTTTTCATACTTCGATAAAAAATAACCGCAAAGAATCTATTTATCTCATAATTAAAATACTATTTGCTAGATTATACAGCGGATTTTTATGGATTTAAATTTTTTTTCTTTTCCATGTTTTCATTAAAAATCTAAGACAAACTGTTCATCTCATAATTATAATGCTATATGTCAGATTATACAACGGATTCTTCGGTATTTAATTTTTTCTTTTTCATATTCTGATAGAAAAAATAATTTCAAATAACCTTTTTACCTCATAAATACAATACTATCTGCCAGTTTACACTGCGGATTCTTCGGGATTTTGATTTTTTTCATATTTAGAATAAAATATTTTAAATAATATTCTTATCTCATAATTACAATATTATCTACCAAATTATACAAAGGATCCTTGAGATTTATATTTTTTTCTTTTTTATGGTTAATTTATTTAATATTGACAAAACCACTATATTCTTCTTATAAATAATGCTAGAGGCTCCATCCATTATTCATATCTGAGAC
>MKYO02019321.1:0-11799 GCA_002013955.2 Citrus medica | reverse complement strand
CAAATACAAGAAATTTTTTAGTATTGGGGTGTTTTTAAATAAATACCCTATTTTTGGGGTATACCACAGACAAATCCATGTTATAAATTACTTGTAGTTGGTTAGCAATGTAATAATTTTTAAATAGTTCAATGCAATGTAATACTTTTCATATTGTAGGAAGTATATTTCAATTCAAATGCCAAATGCAAATTTTCAATCTCTATTATGTTGATTTCTATTTTTTTTTAATTTTTCTCATAAACATTGATACCATAGTATTGTTATATTTGTTATGCTCTTGTACCAATATTTGTTTGATACCATAGTCTCGTTATTGATGTGATGTTCGAGCATCAACATTTTTTTGATACTATGGTGACATATATTTCCTGACACAAAAAATGTGTCAGAAAATTTCTTGTACCGTGATCAATGACACTAAATTCAGTGTCAGTAAAAACCGTTACTGATACTGAAATAGTATCAGAGAAGACCATTTTTTTACTAGTGCACATAATTTTTGGTGTCTATGTGTGATTCTGTTATCTCGCTATTTCTCAATTTCACTTTAATTGTGTATCTGTTTCATCCATCAATTTCCCAATAGTACCCACTTAGGCATTTTATCAAACATGTTCGGGGCATAGGAATCATTAAATAATTCCCCAACAATACCTCTCTTGAACTCGGTCTGCAATTCAATAAAATATATAAGTTGAGATCCATAATCTAGATATTTGTCCTTTATCCTTCCAATAAGTGGCTTTTCAAATTCTTGCTGAATTCCTCAATGTGTTTATCAAGCTTGCCAATATTGGGCGTGTTCTAGCATTCGGCCACTAATAACTGTTCAGAAATCAGTAAGCACAAAATTGAACTGGGCAACCAAATGAATTGATGTTGAGTACGCCCACCGAAAGAATGATGCCATTAACACCCTTTATTATCCTTATAAAACCCCANTTATCCTTCCAATGCGTGGCTTATCAAATTCTTGCTGAATTCCTCAATGTGTTTATCAAGCTTGCCAATATTGGGCCTGTTCTAGCATTCGGCCACTAATAACTGTTCAGAAATCAGTAAGCACAAAATTGAACTGGGCAACCAAATGAATTGATGTTGAGTACACCCGCCGAAAGAATGATGCCATTAACACCCTTTATTATCCTTATAAAACCCCACTTTAAATAAAACATTTAAAATTAAATATGAATCTAAGTAATCCGTAAATCACATGTATTCATAATCTATCCATTTTTTTCCCTACCTGTGACTGGCCATCTAAATGAAATTAATTTACATAAATTTAGAATAATTTATTATTCTTTCTTTATTTCTTATTGATTAAACATTCTGGTACAAAATTTCTTTCAAATTTTAACTTAAAATCATCACCCATGAAATTTTCAATTCGTATTAGGATAGATAACAAGATTGTAAAAGGAAAGAAAATACTGCTTTAAATTTAAAAGTAAGAAAATAATATTAAAAATTAGAAGAGTTTTCCAAAGAAAAAGGTGAATCTTTTGGAACTAAAATTGAGAATAACTGAAAAAAGTGTTTTATGAAAAGATTGGTGAAATGGGTTCTCTTCCTCAAGTTCTTTGTCATCCTTAAATAGATAAATTCCTTTTCCATTCAAGGCAGTGTATAGATGACTTGCAAAGCTTTTACAAATATCTTCTTCTCTAAAGTTTAAGAAGGAATCGTATGTCCAATGAGAGTCATTTTTTTAAAGAAATTTAGATCTATTGCAAATAAATGGAGACAATTAAAATCCTAAATTAAGAACTTAATTAATTTTAAAAAATACTTCTAATTGTTACTATTCACAATTACTGTTTATCGGTACTGTTCAAGCTTACTGTCATCTGCATCAAAAATATTATTTTCCAAAAACACAATAAATTACAGAGATTAAATGACACGGAGATTTTTACGTGGTTTGAATTAATTAATCCTACATCTACGAGGCCACGCCCAAATGAAAAGTAATTCACTAACTTGTTACAACCTATGGATTTACGAAACTTAAGACTCTCACTTATAGTTTATCACCATACAGCTTACTCAACCTTAGACTAAACATACTTCTCTTGAATAATTGCTACCCCTCTTAATCCACGATTCTCAAGATAGTTCGCAAAGTGATTAATAGCAATTTTTCAATTCTTCAATTTCTAGTTATCTAAGATCCATATAGATTCTCTACAGAGATGAAAAGAAGATAAGAAAACAAATCAACACAACATTATGTGCCAAATCCAGATTCTCTAGGAGGCCGAATTTAGCTTTTTTGCTTTATGTTCTATGTTGCATACTTGCATATCTTCAATTGTTAAATACCTCTCTTTATATAGACACTAGGATTTCACAAAAATTTTAAGTCTTAAAAGATTTGGATTATTTCTAAATACGAGTTTCTTTCCTCTTATAATAATTATTAATCTTAATAGGAATAAATCTAATCTTCTTACCTTCCTTATCTCCTAAGAAATATCTAGAGCATTTAATAAACTTATTGTTTGAACCAATTTCTTGTTCTAAATAGATCTCATGCACCAATCATAGAATTCCATCATTAATTGACTTGCTAAATTAGACATCTAATTAAATTAGGAAATAAATATTCCTAATAAATTAGAATTTCACTAAATTTTATTTAATGTAATACAAGTTGTAATATAAATTGTATGATATTTTATTTATAACTATTTAATTTATTAATAAAAAAACCACTAGCCACTACCAAGGCACCAATCATGTTTGATCAATTTCCGTAATTATCTCTCCGAAACCAATCATGATTGATAAATTCCCGCAATTATCTCTGTATAGAGGGTATAAATTGTCATTAGGTCATATTTATTACCATTACTAATTAGCCCTAACTGCATTCGATCTGGAGTGCCACTAAGGGTTTTACAGTGGTGGATCTTGCTCAGGATTATTACTTGGTCCGATTTTCTAATGAGAGAGACGTGGAGTACGCTCTTACGGAGGGTCCGTGGACAGTCATGGGGCAATATTGAATTGTCCAGCAATGGTCACCGTCTTTTGATGTTGCAACTAATAAGATTGAGAAGATTGTGGCCTGGATCCGTCTTGCTGAGATGAATATACACTTCTTTCATAAGAATATTATCAGACGTTTGGGAGAAATTGTCGGCCCTGTTGTAAAGATAGATCACAAGACAGTGGAAGTGCAATGAGGGAAGTTCGCTTGAATCGTGGTTGAGATTGATCTTAATAAACCATTAATATCTCAGTTTAACTTTGAGGGTAGAATTCAACAGGTGGAGTATGAGTATTTGCCTACAATCTGCTTTGTCTGTGGTAAGGTTGGTCATTACAAAGATGCTTGTCCGGATAGTGCTGAAGTTGTTCCTCAAGAGAAAGTGCTTCCAATCCCTCCCATGGTAGCGGAAACACATGCGGCTATTGAGACGGAGTTGGCTGGCCGGAGTGAGACAAAATTTGGGTCGTGGATGGTGGTGGCTCGAAAACCTCGGCTAGGAGGCTTAATGCAAAAGCTATCTCGAAGAATATGGTAACAGGGCACCAACGCCCTATTTTTCAAGATTCTCGATTTGGAATCTTAGATTCTGTCAACGAGGAGGAGTCTATCCCTGATTTTACGGCAAAAGTGGTAAGCCCTAACCATGATGAAGTCATGCCCGCTTCGACAAGTATCCAGTCTTTGGCGCTTCGAACTAAATATCCCAAAAAGAAAAACCATAGCCATCCTTATAGGAAAATCCCCACACGATTGGACTCTTTACCCTTGTTTCTGGAGAATCCTATTTCTAATTAAGAAAATATCAACACTAATATCCAGATTCTTTCTAGAAGTTCAATCCCTAAGCCCAGCCCTAATAGTGCCCCCATTGCCATGCAAGGCATGCTTGCTCAAATTGGTAACTTGAGTACCAACCCCAACGGTATCCCTACTGTCATGCATGGCATGCATGAACACTTTAATGACCCCAATACTACTTTCCCACACGAACCGCATGCTACCCAATCTCCCATGCAAGACATGCATGCTATTCCTAGCTCCAGAATTCCCATGCATTTCCCCACATCCTTAAACCCCCTTCCTCATAGTGCCGAGTCCTTTCCTAAAATTCCTAAGCCTCCTAATCTAGATAAAGCCCTTTCCTCCTCTAGAACTACTCGAGGTATTTCCCTAGCGGAGGGGCATGGTAATTATCTAGATGGGGACCCGCCTGACAACTTTGTTATTGAGGGTGAAAACCATTTCAGGGATACGGACGGGGCTCAAAGCTTTCATAGTGCAAATGGAAAAGAGGCGTGTGTATCAGATGAAGATGATTCAGTTGTGGCTGAGTCGGCTATGGATATGGGAGCTGAGTCAATGGGGTTGTCTCAGTGAAGACCCTTATTCCTTAAAATTATTTTTATGTGTATACAAATCATGTTTTGGAATACCCAGAGTGCCGCGTCACCTTTATTTCGCCGTACCTTTTCTATGATGGTGAAGAATTACAAGCCCTCTATGGTTGTCTTGTTGGAACCTCAAATCAGTGGCCTAAAAGTCGATGCTTTTATTAAAAAAAGTGGGTTCAATAAATCTCATCGTGTGGAGGCTGAAGGTTTTTCAGGTGGTATTTGGATCTTGTGGAAGGATATTTTCGATGTTGAGATTATTCGGAATCATAATCAATTTATTCACCTACGGTTTCACATAATAACCATCTGGTTTCCTGGATTACTGCTATTTACGGCAGCCCTATCTCTAGCATCCAAAAATCCCTTTGGAGCACTTTGGAGTTATTGGCCTCGTCGGTTGATGCAGAGCAAGAAATTGAAGAAATCCTAACTAGAGTTAAATGTATAATATTTAGGAATGTTTTAATTAATTTGTATTCTAGTTTAATTTGGTTTTCTATTTACAGTCGTATTGTTTAGGTATTGCTTATTTGGGTAATATTCCTAATTTACTAGGATTAGTTTCCTTATTAACTAAAGTTTACGACTTTTAAATTCCTTTCTAATTTAGAATTTTGTTTCCCTTTCAATTTAGGATTTTGTTTTTACTTCATGAATTAGGATAATTACTACTACTATAAATAGCTCCCTCTTGTAGCATTTGAAGAAAGAATTTTGAGTTCAATAATATTTCAATTTTCAAATCTCTTTGTGAGTATTTGAACAGTTAATTCTCGGTATTCTGCGGAATCAACGAGTCTTAATCCCTAAGTTCGCGGTATTCTTTAGAATCAACGTGAATTTAGTTGTTCTTTTGTTCCGGTATTCTCTAGAATCAACGGAATAGTTTGAACATTAAACTTCCGTTGCATCATCGGTCCAGGGCCCCTGACTTTTGGGGGGAGATTTCAATACCATTTTGCATGACTCTAAGAAGAAAGGGGGTTCCCCGAATGGGTTGGGAGCTTGTAGGCTGTTTCAAGCTTGGTTCCACTCTCAGGGAATGCATGATCTTCACTTCCATGGGCCGTGGTTTACGTGGTCAAGAGGTACCCTCTTCAAACGCTTGGATAGAGTGATTTGTAATAATGATTGGGTTCAGCATTTTGCAGATTACATTGTCCTTCATTTACCAAAATTATCTTCGGACCATCGTCCTATTCTGGTTAAGTGTGAGACTCATTCTTCTAATGCCTCCCATGACCGTCCTTTTCGTTTTCAAGCTGCGTGGCTTATGGATAATAAGTTTAGTTAGTTTGTTAATGAAGCCTGGAATAAGGAGCTTACTTACAATGATACTGCCAAAAGCTTTACGCTTAGTGCTTTGAAGTGGAATAGGCACGTGTTTGGGAATATTTTCTGGAGGAAGAAAAGGTTGTTGGCTAGGTTGGGCGGTATTCAACGAGCTGATAACTCTAGGAAATGAGAGTTATTATATCAATTCTAGGCTTGAATCAATATCACTTAGAGAACAAATAAGGTGTTTTTTTATTACATTTTGGTTACATTTTGCATAAACATTCATTTTAATTGAGTCTTAATAAGTTTTGCTTGAATCAAAGTAATTTGTGCTAAAAACAAGTGCATAATTATAGGTTTTCAGAAAGTCTAAATTTATGAGGAGATGTTGAGACATTAGAAGAGCAAGAGGAGGAAAGAAGATGACCACAAAAGAAGTAAAGCACAATCGGGAATAATGCAATGTTGTTGTGGATGTTAGATCAACCAGTGCTATAGCAATCTGGGAGCAATGCGGGAGAAAACTTAGGCGCGGGTCAGCCACAAAATATCAATATGCATGTTTCCTAATTTAACGCATGCACGCTCATGGGCTTTCGTTTACCCTAATTTGCAATATAAAAGGGAGGCGTGCACCACATAAAAAGGCGGTAAGGAATTATCATCAGATTAATTACAAAGGAAATAAGAAGAAGATCAGAATTGAAGAGTGTTGTTCGCAACATTGAAGAACCGTGCAGAATTATTTGTTTTTCACTGTGCTCAACTTATATTTCTCTTCTTCCTTTAATTGTTTTGATGTATTCCGTGATCAATATATTTATGTTTACTTTTCTCACTCAGAATATGAACAAAATTTACTTGTAGTTGAGCGACAAACAATCCAATGGGTTTTTTACTGTTCTTATATGTTGTTATGGCATTGCTGTAGCATTTTACTCTAGTAGTTTTTATGAATATAACTGTTATTTCGGTTGACCACCCATTTAATAGTTTCAGTTAAGATAGAGCAACAAAATGGAATGTCTTAGCGGATATTATTAGAGTATTACTTGATCTTAAGTCGAGTTTCCTGGATTAAGTTATCTTGAATCCCATAAGGGCAATACTTGAAGTTAAGATTTGTGACACACTAGACATAGGTGTTCACTTTGTAGGGTGGAAAAGACTAAAGATCATAATGTCATTCCATAAGTAGATTAGCAACTGGTCATTGTTAATAGATTTAAATGTATGAGACTTCCAATATGTGATAGCTGAGGATGCAGATAAACTTTGTCCAGTGCTGCATCAATGGTCGTAACAACTGGTGCTAACTTGATGAAAAACAGTCAATCCCTAAGGAGAGTTTGATCATTCAACTATCATAATTTCTATTGAATCTTTGACACACTTAACCTAGTTTATTTCATTACGGTATTGTTTTATTTAATTCTTGTCTCAATCATTGATTACGATAGAAATTACTTGACAATTGTTTGCTTCGGTCTTAAGTTGAGTTGCATTATTGTGATTGCTTTAGTATTTCAAGTAACATCAATCCCTGTGGAGACGATATTGAATACTTATCACTTTATTACTTGTTGTGTATACTTGCATATTGGCATTGGTAGTAATTGCTTATAAAAATAACCAACAAGGGCCTTAGAGGATTACTATTCCCACGGGATGATTGATCTTGAAAAAAAGCTTAGAGCTGAGCTGGAGGAGGTTTTGAGTTAGGAAGAAATTATTTGGCTTCAAAAATCTCGCCAAGATTGGTTGTCTTGGGAACCGAAATACCACATATTTTCATCAAAAAACTACTTCTAAAAGGCGTCGTAACAACATTGTTGTTGTTCAAGATGACTTGGGAGGTTGGATCTATGAAAAAGAGAATTTTAAGGAATACGATATTCAGTACTTTTCCTCGCTCTACTCTTGCGAGCATCGAGATTTTCGGCCGTACCCTCATTCGAGTTGCTTCCCTGTTATTGATGATGCCTTACTCTTCACGCTTCGGAATCCAGTTGAAGACGAGGAAATAAAAAACACTGTCTTTGGTATGCATCCTCTTAAAGCCCCCAGCCCCGATGGCTTCCACGCTATTTTTTATCACACTCAATGGGCTACGGTTGGTCCTTCATTCTGTAAGCTAGTTTAGGATGTCTTCAAAAATAAGTGTATTACTGGTGATTTGAATTCCACTCTTTTGGTCCTTATTCCGAAGGTTGAGAACCCCACTTCTTTGAAGATGTATCGCCCTATTTCCCTGTGCAATGTGGCTTACAAAACCATTACTAAAGTCATTGTTAATAGACTCCAGACGATTTTGCCTCAGTTGATTGGTCCTCATCAAACTAGTTTTGTCCCGGGAAGGCATATTACTGAAAACATTGTGATAGCTCAAGAGGTGGTGCATTCTATGCGTAGAAAGTCTGGCAATAGGGGTTTTATAGCCATAAAGGTTGACTTGGAGAAGGCCTATGATAGACTTTGTTGGGATTTTATCAATGAAACTCTTTGTGAAGCTCGTATTCCGCCGGACCTTATTCAAGTGATTATGGCTTGTATAACTTCTGCCTCTATGCGGGTTCTCTGGAATAAGGAAAATACAGAGTCTTTTAAGCCTTCTAGAGGGGTCCGTCAAGGAGATCCTTTATCCCCTTATCTCTTTGTGTTTTGTATTGAGAGACTCAGTCATGGGATCTTTAATGTTGTTGGTGCGAGGAAATGGCGTTCTATTACTCTATCTCCAAATGGTGTCCCTTTGTCCCACCTCTTTTTTGCTGATGATCTTCTTTTGTTTGCTGAAGCCTCTGTTAAGCAGGCTAGTGTTATTTCGTCTGTGTTGGACTCCTTCTGTTACAGTTCTGGTTCGAAAGTTAATAAGTCTAAAACATTAATTCACTTTTCCAAGAATGTAGGTGATAGTGAGGCTAGTACTATTTCGGGGATGCTTGGTTATTCGATTTCCAACGACCTTGGCAACTATCTGGGAGTTCTTCTGCATCATTCTAGAGTTTCAAGTGGTATGTATCAAGAGATTATTGAAAAGGTTGGGCGGAGGCTTTCGGGCTGGACGACTTCTCACTTATCTCTAGCAAGTCGTATTATGTTGGCTCAGTCAGTCCTCCAAGCCATCCCCATCTATGTGATGCAAACAGTCAAGCTTCCTAGTGGAGTGCATGACAGAATTGACAGAGCTTGTAGACGTTTTATCTGGAGTGGTGTCTCTCCACAACAGAAGCTCAATATGGTTAGTTGGCGGAATGTTTGCAAGCCCAAATCTATTGGTGGTCTTGGTTTTAAATCTTTATCTATGATTAGTAAGGCGTTACATATGAAGCTTGCTTGGGGTTTCATCTCTTCTCCCGAGAGTCTTTGGGTTAAAGTCCTAAGAACGAAGTATGGGGTTGCTAATAACACCCTTCCTGAAACTTTGCACACTCGCTATGGTTTTCACCTTTAAAAGTCTATTGGCACGGTTTGGAGTGAAGTTCTTGCTAGTCGAAGGTGGTGTTTAGGGAATGGTGATTCTATTCGGTTTTGGTGGGACCTTTGGGTTACGAAGGATTTGCTGTTGGCGGCCTATGTCATGGATAATATTCTTGTTCATATCCTTGATTGTAAGGTGTCGGCTTTTATAAAGAATGATGGTTCTTGGTGGTGGGATCAGTTTGAGCATTTACTTCCCAATAATATCATTCTTCAGATTGCGGATGTGCTTCCTCCTTCTCCTTTGCATAGTTTGGACACTTGTTTTTGGGCTCACTCTAGAACGGGGTTGTTCACTACTAAATCGGCTTATTTGATGCTCACTAGATCAAGTTCGGTTATTGAGGATTATCGTTGGAGGTTTGTTTGGAGGTGGAAAGGTCCCCAAAGTGTGCGTATCTTTCTTTGGCAAACTTTACAGGATCGTTTGAAGACCAAAACTGAATTGGCTCGGTGTCATATTCCAATTTCAGAGGCTTGTGATCATTGTGGAGCTTCAGTCGAGGATACTCTCCATGTTCTTCGTGATTGTGTGGCCGCCAAGACTTTTTGGCTCAAAGTTGTCCCTTTCGAGAAGCGGCAATCTTTCTTTAACTCCAATCTCTCGACTTGGTTGTGTGGGAATGTGGAGGACATGAGTAGAAGTCAGAATATTTCGAACTAGTCGGTTTTCTTTGGTATTGGAGTTTGAAGGATTTGGTTCTGGTGGAACCAATTTGTTTTTAACAAGACTTCTATGGATCCTATGGCGTTATTGGTGGATGTTTCTCTGCGTGCCGAGGAGATGAGCAAGATTCACAACCATTGTTTGGCACGGGAAGGTTAAAGATTGATAACTAGATTCAGTGGCACCCTCCCGAGTGGCCTTGGTACACTTTGAATACTAATGGGGCTCATAAGGCCAATGGTGTTTCTACTGCTGGTGGTTTGCTTCGCGATTATTCAGGTCGTTGGTTGACTGCTTTTTGGGTTGATGCTTAGTTCCAGTTCTGTTACAATGGCTGAGCTTAGAGGCATTTATCAGGGGCTTATCCTTGCTTGGAATATTTGCATTAGAAGATAACATGGTACGACCATTTTCCCCATGCCAATTCCAAATTTTATAAGATTTTACAAAACTGTACCAATAAAGATGTTCAGTTACAATCGTGGGTGTGCAAAATGCTAAATTCCTATATTTATAACACGGACCTCTAGTGACGCGAGCATCTTCGACATTTTTAACAGCAAAATTCACAAATTCAACAACGCTTTTTCATACTAATGTGACATTCTACTACAATCAATCCAAGACTTATTCATTGTAGTTTTAACAAGTTTTGATCTTGGCACATAAAAGAGGGCAAACATGAAACAAGAATACTGGCTTTTTAAATTGAGTAATGATAGAGCCACAAACTCTTGTACAAATTTATTTTGTACAAACTGATGTGGCATGATAAGATTAGTTGAATTAAATATAACTTGGCCCACATGATTTGTTTTTATTATTTTATATTTTCATTCAACCAATGAATTAATGACACGTCAGTTTGTGCAAAATAAATTTGTACAAGAGTTTGTGGCTGTATCATCACTCTTTTAAATTTGTTCTTTCATAAAAACAAAAGAAAATAACATTGACTTACACATATGTAGAACGAAAAATAAGAAAAGATCAAAACATGTTGGCCTCACATATAAACGAATATTTACATATCAAAAAAGTACTCAACGGTGTAATACAAAAATAAATGGAATATAGAAACAAGACAAACTCAAATATCCAAAGCAATAGACATAAACAATCAATAAAGTAAGTTCGATTAATTTATTAAGCATATCAAAAGGTATTTAATTACTTAGTTTATTGCTTGCAAATGCATATTAAAGAATTAAAATAACTTGGTTTTGATCGCATGCACTCCAAAAAGCTTAAAGGGCCCTCGAACTTAGTAGTAAAGCATGGATTTGAAAGAAACGACAACAAATATATCCAAGACTGAAACAAAAAATCCAAAAAAGCATATTAACAGTTGATAATGACACAATACTTTGACTTAAATAATTTATATAAACGTATTTAAGACCATGTGTGACAAATTTGATTGCCCCACATGCACATGCTATTATTGCTTTATTATAACATAATGAAAAACATAGTTGCCTGACATCTATTTTTTTTTTCAAAAAAAATAACCTTTACTTGAGGAACACATTCATAAGAAACAAATCACAACATTTATCAATATGTAACTTTATGTCATTGAAATACAACATGAAACAAGAAAAAATAGATAAAGTTACAAACAAGAAAAGAAATTAAAAAGAAAAAGTTGATTTCTGAGGTAATGGAATGTATTTATAACCATCAAAAGCAACACCAAACAACCCATTTCAATCTTTTTCTCTCTTTCATAGCTATGACAATAACAGCCTTGTCCAAGAGAAAAGTTTGCTTGTCAAATCAAAAGAAAAAAAAAAAGTAAAAGTCTAGATTACTGCTATTATTTTATATTTTCCTTTTTTGGGTTTGCAAGTTTCTACATTTATGCAAAATGAGGAAGCATGGGTAGCAACTACCTTACCCCCTATCTCCTCACCAACAAAATCACAAATATAGACATAGAGCAACCTCATTAGCTCAACTTTCTCTACCCATCTCTAGCT
>MKYO02019288.1:0-11838 GCA_002013955.2 Citrus medica | reverse complement strand
ATTGAAACTGTAAATATGAGGTAAACTATCATGATGCAACAAAATGGTATGTAACTTAGTTAAACTTTGGCAAAATGGATGCTTCTACATATTGACAACAGATAGAACAATTATCGCAGCTGCTGAAGTCTGATCCAATATAAGGAGGTTTTCCTGCAATATTCTTCCTGATTTGTGAAACAGTTACCATATTTTTTTGGTGCCAATATAATGTGTTTTGAAGCATTAACAAACAATGCCCAAACTCATTCAAAGAAAAATACTGGAGTGGTTGGCTACATTGTTCAGTTTTCTCATTGATATCCTTGTGTTTTGTTCTGTGCTGCAGTCATTGCATTAATTTTGTATATTACCTTGCATAGTATGAGATTGCTTATTGTTTCTAAAAAGTCTGTCTACTGCCACTTTTATGCCATAACAGGGGGATATTTGAAAAGTATTAGAACCAGCTTAAAATATCTGTGCCCAGCTGAACATATTTCTCCCAAAATTGAGGTAGATGTCAGTAATCTCGATATTGGAGATAGAGTATTCATGAGCGACATTGAGGTTCATCCATCCTGGAAGCTTCTGAGCAAGAATGAGAAAATGCCTCTATGCAAGATCTCGGCAACTAAGTTGGAAAACCCAGAACCTGCAGTGATGTAGGCACTGAAGTGGAACTTGGGCAAGGTTTGCAGATTTATGAGTAGAATACCTAAGAGAAGAAGCGGAAAAAAAGAAATAGGGGTGGAGGTTAAAAAAAGAAAGAAAGAAAGAGAGAAGCATTTTTGGAATAAGCCGGTTCTTTTAACCGGGCTTCAGGATGTGCTTTGGTTTCCGTGTAAAAGAAGGGAAAATTAATGGTCAGAGTTTAAATTAAAAAATACTGGTTCTTCTGTAGCATTCGTGGATAGATTTCATTGCATGTTATATTTGATAATTTTATTATACAACTAGGTGAATGGTTGTATCATTCATTTTATTATCTGCTTCTTTCTACCCCTTTTACCCCTTCAGTGTAATTTGACAGGAGCATAACAGCAACACCAATGGTCCTTTATAAGCAGCTGTGAATAGTATGGTTCTAGGAATCCATGTATTTTGGGTACTTTCATCGTATATGACTGTTGACTTTGCCTGGGAGTCTGCTAAAACATGGACTGGGTCTTGAAGAAGCTTTCAGTAAACCACTGAATTAGAATTGATTTCTAATTAACAACTTGAATTTGATCAAGTAAACTGTAAAGCCATTACTACATCAAGAGATCATCGTGTTAAATAACCACACGCCAAAAATCAAAATAGAGACGAGGGAGCAATGATCTGCGGCAAATGTCCGCGCAAGGTTCCCTAATCGTACGTCGTAATGGACCCAGGACCCAGGACCCAGGACCCAGGACCCATTCAATTCAAAACAAACATGTCTATGCTTTCAGTCAATGGATATACGCTCTGCTTTCGCGAGCATAATGTAAAAAGAACTATTCTATTCTCCAAAGATTTTACTACTCTGATCTTTGATAGAATAATCACCACTTGGTTGGGATTCAAGAGGTAAAAGAAAGTGACAAGGTCATGTTTGGTTATGAAAATTAGTGTAGCATTACACCTACAACATTAAAAATATGAGGATACGGGTCAATGCCTAGAACTTCGAGTTACTGCGATAAATTTAGTTTGTTTATAATTTTTCTACTTTATAGCTTCCTTTCTTAGTGAAACCACGATCATACGCATAATAATGTCACAGCAATGATTCAATGAATTTTTAGTCAACTATATAGAAACTATGCTGTGGATGCTAGTAAGGATGCTAGTAAGTAGGAAGAAAATAAAATAAAATGAAAAAAGGACTGGTTTAATTAATTAATTAATTTTATAGAAGACCGACTGCCAAAGCGAACTCCTTACTCCCTGGCGCAAATCCTTCGTATTCATCTTCTACCCACAACTTTCCAACCAACAACTTCAAGGACATAAAGTGACTTGGCCGGGGAGATAATTTCTTTTTCTGACCGGCATTTTTCTTTTGTTATTTTATTTTGTTTTTCCTAATTTTCGATAACTTTTTCATGGTGCAGCTTTGGTGCTCGGGTCAAGCTAATACACTTGTGTTGGAGCCGGTTGTATTGACTCTGAAGATGGTGCGTGGAGATTCTAACGGCCCCAATGGTGGCAGTCTTAATATATGATTTTCAATAAATTATTTAGATGATATTACTTTTGGTGAGGCAATGGCCTTGCCTTTAGGTTTTTAATTTATTAGTGAGATTGATTTGTCTCTGTCGATTGTTTAGTTGACCTTATTTGTGCGTTGTACTTTGTAGGCTTTTCGGTTCAGATTAGTTATGTCTTAAAGGTTTATAATCAGTTAGTGGATGACTTGGTTTTCTTTTTTATATTATTCTATTTTTCGTTAAAAAGAAAAATTATAGTCTTGTATGTGTTGTAAATATAGGTTATAACAGGAAGTAAAGAATGAGTAAAACAAATATATAATGAATGAAAGTGGCTATGCTAATTAGCTTTGATCTTCAAGATGACTTGGTTTATTAACCAACTGCAACAAGAGGTGACTAAGCCCTAGCCAAGCTAATTAAGGGGTAACGGTGGATATAGACACTAATACCATAATAATATGTATATATAAAAGAAAAAGTGAGTGTTTATATAGTTATTCTCATGTGTGATTATACTCATTTTTTTTTTAATGAAAACACATATTATTAAACTGTACAATTTAATTAAGTGAATTTTTAATACATTATAAAATTATGTAATTAAATATTATATTATATTTTAGGGGAGAAGATGTAGAGGAGCCTCGATTCGATTGAATTTGCTTGTCCTCCATCCCTAACGGAATTCACACGCGCCAGCGCTAATGTAACAGAAAAGAAAATATATAACGGCAAAACGACGCTCTGCAGAAAGAAAAGAGAGGAGGAGGAGGGAAGAAACGAAAGACCAAAAAAGAAAAGAGGGAGAAAGGAGAGGCTTGACTTTAGTTATATTATTATTTGACCCCTCAAAACGGAGAGAATAGACCTTGGTAAGACCCCGCTTGGGCGGGTAACCGAACGGAGGACGTTGTAAACCGCGTTCTCGAATCAAACCACCTCCTCCGCATCCAATTCCAGTCGTTACAAATTCAAAAATACAATGCGCGTATCATTTGCTCCCATTTTCTTCCTCCTCCCTCGTAATTGAAAGAAAAATAATGATAGTGTCTGGCCAGCATGCGTTGGCTTCACAACATCTATTTCTCCTCTGCACCTTCATCGTCCTCCTCTTCTCCCGTCTCCGCCTATTCTTCTCGCGCTAAACGAGATTTTTTCTATTTGAAAAATAGTCGAAAATTTCATTTTAAAAATCTCAACAGCAATAATAATAACAACAGCAGCAACAGCAACAAAAAGAATTCGCGGGGGCCGAGGTTGACGAGGCAGAAGAAGCTACGGCATTTAAGCGATCAGGAGGTTGTCGGAGTAACGAGATTGGCAAACCCGGATGTTTCGGAGTCGGTATCGTCTAGAGATAATAATAGTAATGATCATTCCTCCCCGGCATTGAGGACGTCGACGTCTTCGCCGGTTCCGTTGCCGTTGCCATTACCCATGCCCCTTCGGGTGGATGACGAGAGAGACCGTGACGGCCTTTCTGATAGAGATAGAGTAGATTGCGCTGCGCCTGACAGAGTTTCTAATTCTTCCTCTAATTCCCCTATCGCCAGGTTTCTTTTTAATTTTTTTTCTCTTCCCTTCCCTGTTGTTTCAATTCGATAAATTAATTGCGTCAATTTGATTTTGCACTGTACATTCATAAAATAAATTTCTTACTTATGGAATGGGGTATTGTTACGCAAGATAATTAGGTGTTTTATGATTTAGAAATTGAAGAGCTGATGCGTGCGGTTATTTCTTTTTCATTTCATTTCTATCTCCTGGCACCTGTGTAATTGATAGGATTATAGGGTTTTGATTGGAGAATTAAGAGAGAATAGATGAAGAATTTAAAGAGAAGGGAGAAGGATTAATAAGAATTAGAATTAATTTTATTATTTGTCTCCTGAAGTATAATAGAAACTTATTTATAGTAGTTCAAGATAATATTAATTGTAATTTAATAAGGACTTAAATTAAAATAAAAAAACCTAATACTAATAGAAAAAAAATTAAAACAAGTAATTAAAATAAAATAAACTATTAGAGTCCTAACAGTAATATTTCAAAAATCTTAAGCATTCCAACTATTTTAGATTATTTAAATTTTCATTCGCCGTTCCTACTTCAATAAATATTTTTCTGGCATGTTGTTGATCATATGCATTTTTTGCATTATTGTTCTGTTTCAGCGTGTTTTCTCGCCGTGTTGGGAGGAAGATGCCTGAGTTCTTTGACACGAAGTCATCCAGATCAGTGAATCTAGCGCTGAATTATGTAGAAAGATCTAGAGATAACTTCAGGCTTAATATTCCTGCTAAGAGTGCTCCTACTAGTCCATTCACAAGTCCTGTACGCAGCCCGCAAAGGAGTGTTGGTGGGATGTTTCAATATAAGGTTCCTAATGGAAATCAAGGATGGTCTGCCCCAGAGATGCCAACTTTGGATATTCCTGGTCTTCCTCCCCCAGCATTCTTTGATTACACTGTTTTTAGCACTGAAAGTTCTCCCTTTCACAGTCCTCGAAGCAGAAGTCCATGTCGAAATGCCATAAGCCCAAGTGGACCTTCATCGCCAATTCACTCAAAGTTGTCCCGTGAGAGTACTGTTCGTATTGAAGTTCACCCATTACCTCTTCCTCCAGGAGCAGCTGTGCTTTCACCATCAGCTACTATTCCACAAGTTCCTGCTAAACCTGAACCTTTGCCAATGAATAGTCAATGGCAAAAGGGGAAGCTTATTGGGCGTGGTACATTTGGCAGTGTTTATGTTGCCAGCAACAGGTATACAAGTTCTGAGTATCTTTATGCTAGTTTCTCTATATTGAGACAGCAAACACTCAACTTTGGTCTTTTCTCTTTGACAGAGAAACGGGAGCTTTGTGTGCGATGAAGGAGGTTGATATTTTTCCTGATGACCCAAAATCTGCAGAGAGTATAAAGCAACTGGAACAGGTTACTTTTCAGCATGATTTCATTTTAAATGAACTTAATTTACTACATGCATAAGAGTGATAGCAACCTAGTTGATTATATGGAGCCTACAGAGCACTTGTGGTTTTTATTTTGGGGGTATCTTTTGGTAGACAGTGAAAGATATTTCCCAACTATTCATCTAATCCATCCATTTCTTTCAGGAGATTAAAGTTCTCAGCCATCTGAAGCACCCAAACATTGTTCAGTATTATGGTAGTGAAATAGTAAGCAATCTTCCAGTTTCGTGTTTTGTGTCCTCCCTTATTGGAGCTTTGCTAGAATATCGTCAACTGACTGAGAATTCAATTTTATGCATATGCAGGTTGAGGACAAATTTTATATATATCTGGAGTATGTTCATCCTGGATCGATTAATAAATACGTCCGTGAACATTGTGGAGCCATTACAGAATCAGTTGTGCGCAATTTTACTCGTCATATTCTTAGTGGGTTAGCATACTTGCATAGCAAAAAGACAATCCACAGGTATAAGAGTGTGCTTTGCCGGAGAAGTTGATATTTTTCTCAGCTTGCAATTAGTGTGGCAAACGCAAAATTAAAGTATAGCAACTTTATATGTTTAGTTTTAAGTCAAGTGTAGAATGAATTGTAATCATGGTAGCAGGAAAATTGTATTTTATCATGTTTATTCAGAGCCTTAGTGTTCTATTTTTATCTGGAAAACATAGGGACATCAAAGGAGCTAATCTGCTTGTCGATGCATCAGGGGTTGTTAAGCTTGCGGACTTTGGAATGGCCAAACATGTGAGTTTTTAGTAAATTTTTAATTATCTTTATGTGCCAACCCAGAAACATGGTTGTGAACGCATGCCTGTGAGATCTTTTACAATTTAGTTATGTGCAACTGCAGTAACTTTCAAAGGGATCTTCTATTTATTTATTTATATTTTGCTATTTTCTTTTCTCTTCATAGATATTCGGCGAGTTTTATTGACATTTTCTGAAGTGTATTTGTCAAAAATATGTATATTTATTGCTTTTTTTTATGTGATTATATCATTTACTCTGGTGCAAGAAGTAAAGAAGAAATTACATAGCATGCTTGAATATGAAAGGTAGATAAATTATATAGCATGCTTGAATATGAAAGGTAGATAAATTATATAGCGTGCTTGAAAATGAAAGGTAGATAAATTATTTTGTTGTGAGCTCTGCTCTTGTGCCTGTGGGAAAATGTGATGGTATTGTCCTTGTGTAAGTACATGGTTATAGTCCCAATCTAAGGCTTGTGATCTTGTGTTATGAAATCTGTCTTGTGCAGTATTCTCATTTCGTTTGTCTATTACGTTCAAACGCTATTATATTACCAGTCAAATGTTTTTGTGTTACGACTGCTTTACATGTTAGGAATTCATGGGACTATTTGATGAACCCAGCACTTATTCTTTCTGATTCCTGTAATAAGCCAAATAATTTGGAGAATGATTATTTTGATTGGCTGCAAAAACACCGACTACATTATGGTGTGGTCATCATGCTCTTTATGTTGCTGCAATAATTCATAATCTAGAATGTAATGCATTATTATTATTATTATTATTTTCTCACTGGATTGTGATTCTTATTTGCAGCTTACCGGTCAAAAAGCTGATCTTTCTATGAAGGGAAGTCCATACTGGATGGCTCCAGAGGTACCTGCTAGTAGCTATTTCTACATTTTACTACATAAATTTTTGCAGCCTAGAGCCTCACCTCGCTGGAATAATTATTTTTTTCTTGTAGCTCATGATGGCTGTCATGCAGAAAGGTAAAAGTTCTGATAGTGCACTTGCTGTTGACATCTGGAGCTTGGGCTGTACAATTATTGAAATGTATACTGGGAAACCTCCCTGGAGTGAATTTGAAGGGGTGAGCATCAACTGTTTCTTCAACTTATTTATTCGTTGTGACCGGCACTCACTGCATATTTCACTATGCCAATTGCTGTGACTGGCCATTGCTAAGAAAGTACTCAGGGTTTTGAAGAACTTGGTTTTGGATCATTAAACTTCTTCTTGCTTGCTACTTCTACTGCATTAGTTACTCTTGTTTCCGTCAATAATATCTACTCTTTAGATTTGCTGCTGAAAGGCTTCTTTGCCTGCTAGGAAGAGAATCCTAAGTTTTCTTCCCAACAATAATCCATTTCATTCACCCAAAATTATGAATTATTTAATTTCCCTTTTTACTGGTCTTTCTTTTATCCCACCCTCTGATAAATTGTTTAACATTCTTTTATTGATAAAGGCCGCAGCAATGTTCAAAGTTATGAGGGATACCCCAGCGATACCTGACAGTTTGTCACCTGAGGGCAAAGATTTTCTGAGATGCTGCTTTCAAAGAAATCCTGCAGATAGGCCACCAGCAAGCCTGTTACTAGAACACCGATTTCTGAAAAACTCGCAACAACCCGATGTCCCTTCCTGCTCCCTGTCGTTTAGTGGGATGCAATTGACAGTAAGCTATATAAGCCATTCCATTCCACTTCTTTTCCTTCAAATTTCATAGGGATTTTGCGTCCAAAAAATAAAAATAAAAATTCATAGGGATTTAAAATGTATTTGTGTTGTCCTGACAGGAGAAATCGCATAGTCCAAGAGAGAAGGCTGATGCTAAATATGATCAAGTGGCAGCACTTTCAAGCTCACGAAGTTCAAGAAAGGCAACTTTGGAAAGGTAGCAGTTCGTTCCTCTTTTATCTTTCCTCTTGCCCCTTAAATAACTGAATCCTCCTCATTCTTCTCAAAGTTGTTAATTATTTACTTTTGCGTTATTCTTTTTCTCCAGTGAAAATGGCCGACGATCCCATCTCGAAACTTCCGACTTGACAGTTGCCTCCACTTGTTCTCCACGTTCCACCCTCGAGGCTCTTCCTTGTTTATCTCCTTTGCATTCAGGACCCAGCACCCGTCATAGCAGTGCTTCTGCAATTGTCCTTGGCCTTATTGGTCGGGGTTCCAAAAAGAATCGCGTTGGAAGATGAAACGGAGGAGTGGACGTTTTGCTGCTTAGTTTCTCATAGGGTTTGTCAATGACACGGTAAAATATCTTGTTTTAGGGACCGATCGGCGCTGTGACGGGGTAAACTTGACGCTTAATAGAATGCTCTATTTGCATCATCTTCATCATGAAAAGGCCCTCGAAGCTTCAAGCACCTTTTGTCCTGGAAGTATGAATATCTAGGTAGCCGGAAAGTAGAAGCAGGTTTTGTCACTACTCACTAACAATGATCTTCTGCAATTATGGAAGTTCATTTTTATGTTTTTCTTTCTTTTTTTTTTCAGGTTAATATTCTTACCTCCATGTACACATTTTGACGGATTCAAAACAAAATTTTCAGAGAATAGGTTAAGTCTCCCATATGTAGTGGTCACTCGTTTTTTACGAAGAATCTGATTCCGATGGGACAATCTGAGGGTCTCCATTGTTGGATTGTTCTCTACATATATGTATATAATCTGTATTGTACTTACTATTTTTCACATTGAAAGAAAAGAAAGGAAAAGAAGTTCAAATACCCTATAGAAGTAGAAGCTTTCCCATTTTTCGTGTAATGAAGCATGCGTTATGTGTACATCCGTTGGTGGTGTTGTTATAATGTTATGGGATCCACGGCGGCCCAACAATAATTTTCTATTTTACGAAATCGAAAATGACAAAACTTGTCCTTAAAAAGACGTGCTAGTGCTGCTGCTAGATACATGGTTACGGGTTTATTGGTTTGTCATTCTAACTTTTCTCGAAATTCCTCCATTGGAAATGGTATGTGTGGTCCACTGATGGAGTGACACTTGACAATTGCGGTAAGCATTAGCCCATTGGAACTCATGCGTGTTCCACAATTCCACATGCCCCTGCTAAAAGGGCCACATAAGAAACGACCAAGACTCTTTCAAAAAGTCTGAAAGCGATAATAATCCCCACACTCTTTCCTAGGTAAAAACATGCTTAGGAACTATGCTCATTAGTGTCCTTCTGGAATCTGACTTATTAGTTTTTATATCGATGGCTTTGTGAGAAGACATCAGACGGCTCCGAATGATGAAAAATATGGAGACAGTGAGCTGAACCCAAATCGACGTCATAGAATCAAAGCTCATCAGTTTTAGGTCAAATCAGGCTGTATCTCATACAGGCCTGTACTATAAGAAGTTACCTTTAATTTAAGGATCACATTGATTATGGTCAAATCAGAGTCTTAAATACATGGGTCTTTTTCCTTGATTAAAAATCATAAGAAAATAGGCAAGACAAAAATATTATGCTTTTTTCAGCCCAGTAAAGCAAATTCACGTGATTACATACGTTACCCCTATCAATCAATCGATTGTCATCCTTCTCCATCATTCACCCTTCATTCCTTGCGTAAACTCTAGACAGAAAAAGAACATAACTCGTCAAAATGGAGCCACCAGCAGCACAGAACATAAGCAAGAGCTTCCAGCTTGAAGAAGATGAACGAGAAAGAGCTATCAATGAATGGTATGTTGTTAGTATTTAACTAATTATTTATTTATTTATTCATCTTTTTCCTCTTCCTATATACTAATCTGATTTATTTTCTTTGTTAATAAAATGTTTTAGTATTTTATTCATGTGTTTTATTTTCTTGGGATGCAGTTGTTCTTGCTGTTATGACTGCTCAGACAGCTGCTTTGATTATTTATGCTGTTACAATCTCTGTTAGTTAATTAATATGAAAAATACGCTTTCATCTCAATGCCATTACGGGACATGGATGAAGTAACTGATAATTGTGAAACGAATTTGTTCTGAACTCTTTAACAGCTAAGTTATTTGCTTTTCTTGCATTTTTCATAGAGTAATTAAGCAGCCATCCATATATTATTTGGTCATAATTCAGATATGGCATATCTCCTACAATTCAACAACATTGTTGAGGATTAACAATAAAATCATGAAGGTTCCTGCATCAAACAAATGGTAAAGTTAATTGGTGCGAGTTGTATTAATTTGTATGTGAAGGGCTGGAATTTTTTTACCTTTTCACGTATATTTGTAACTTGCAGAGAACTTGTCATGGTCGTTTGCCTCGATTTCGGAGGGGGGAGTACCTAAAAAAAGATATTCCGACGCCCAATTTAATGTTTGATTAAGATTAAACAATGAAGAAAAATGAAGAAAATGAGTTTTCTCTCTCTAAGTATGAACATTAATTATTGGAGGCCAAAGACCTCTTTTCTCTTAAAGAAGAATCTCTATTTATAGTTGATCAGTGATGTGGATTTAAAATTTTGCTTTGAACCCTCAATCTAACGACATGTGTCACCCATCATTTATGTACACATGGAGGTGAATTTGATATAGGGAATTATTCCACCCTTGTGTGTTTCCTTATGCATTTGACCTTTGGGTGTGATTTCTCTAAACTAATGGATTGCAGAACTAGTCCCCCTCTTGTCATTTTTATAAGCTCTGGCAGAATTTTTTTCTTAGATGTTATCCTTCCAAAATAGTTTGGGTGTTATTCAACCCATAATAATTTAGGTGCTATTTATCTTAGAATATCTTCTGTTATTTGATAGGATAGACACGTGTTATGATTAGGTGCTTTTTACAATATGACACCTACAGTATGGAGGCTCAAGAAGAGAATTTGCTTGGTCTCTGACGACATATTGACCCAGTAATATTGATTAGATATGTTTTATATATGGATTTGCCGGCTAGCAACTGCAAGTATCTTTCCTGACTCCTTCAATCTCATGCATAATTGCAATAGCACTTAGCAGCATTTGTAGCTTCTATAAGTAGCTTTAATTTGACTCAATGGGTACTCGTGGACAGTATTCAAAAAACATTTAACTTAGACAGAGAAAGTTATATTAATGTTTTTGGTTATAGTTAATAGGAAGCAATAATCTCAAGATTTATATAGACAGAGAATATTAGAAAAAGTTTAATTTCGAATGTCTACGCGTTTCATATTCAAATCTTGGCTTCACAGTCTTTCGTTTTATGAAGAATATTTTCGATGCATTGCAAGCAAATTTCTTTGACATAACAATTTTCTTCCTTCTGTGAAGTTTTATTCACGTCACTGACTCAGTCAAACTTTTCTTGTACAAAGCATTATCTTTGGTGAAATTTGCGTACTTGAGTTGAGTGCGGTATCAAGTTTGTTCAGCTGCAACTGGATACACATTTCTTGTTTAATAACGAACCTCTTAACCAGTTGTGCGTGAGCACAAGTTTGATCACTGAACCAAGCAGTGCTTATACACGCAGCAATCCAACTTGAGGATGCGACAACTTAAGTGGCAGATTGGAATGTGCATGCCAGCGAATTGTAACCACGGAACATATCGACACATTTCCATTAATGCACGTAAATAATACATGTTCAGATGCAAGTAAAAATCCTCTTTTGAGTTGACTGTTGAGCCAAAGTCATTATTGGTCTATAATAATTAATGACGCTAGTAATTCAACGCTGTTATAAAAATATATGTAAAAGAAGAAAGTAAAAATATATGTATCGAAGTCTTCGAAGGATCAATTTCACAAGGCACTTTCGGCATATAAAGAAATCATCGCTGCCTCGAACTTATCTCAATCTTTGAACTATCTGACAACAAATGGGCGAGGGAAGCTTCTCTCAAGTGCAGTTTTTCTAAGATTTAAGTCAAACTTGAGAGTATAATTACATTGTCCATTGTTGTTAATTTCTCAAGAGGAATACATCATCAAGCCACTCA
>MKYO02019266.1:0-10823 GCA_002013955.2 Citrus medica | reverse complement strand
CCTGTACAAACTTTTCCTTCCCTCTACCGCCTTCAGGAGTTTGCTAAACAATTTCTTTTCCGCTACTACATGAAAGCTTTCTTCCTTGAAGAAAACCCTCACAATCAGTTCCTCACTTTTCATCCCGAGAATCTCTTCCTCACAGGATTCTTCATCCCCTTTGTCAGGGATATCAGTGAAGATGAACTCTGGTATTTCTGGTGTGTACTCCATGCAACTCAGTTAATCATCCCCTTAGCCTACACAGTCAACACCCTCAATAATCCTTCCAAGGCTACTTCTCTGTTATGGACCCTGTTAGAGTGGTTGTCTCCTATTCCTCAATGGAGATCCCAACTCCAGCAGCTTAGTCACAACCATCATCTTTCCACCATCCCTTCTCATGTTATCCAAATACAGTCGGCCCATTCCTGCTATTGCCTTCATAAATACTGGCGCTCAGCGCAATATTTTAAACCCTGCCATTTTGCCGCCTAAAACTTGGATTTCAAATGAAAATCATTTCCGTTCTACTAGTGGAAAATTATTTTCTACAAAGCTCCGCACCAAGTCTAGAATTGGAATTCAGCTGTTCCCAAAGCTCACAATTTGGACCCATGTTATTGGGTCTAGCCTACCTGACAAAGATCTTCTTCTTGGGTTTGATATCCTATTCCAATCCCAAAAGATTCAAGTCCTCCCTACTGGTCTCAGATTGCAGTCCATGTTCCAACCATACACAGACCAGCTCAAACTCTATCATTTGGCCTAGTCTCCTCCTGATTATTAGTCTATTTCGACCCAGTTACTAAGGTTTTGTCCTCCAAACCATTTGGCCTTTGCCCATCCACATCTTCTGTGGAAAAATCCAGCCCATTTCGTTAAGCTTCCTTTTAAGCTTAATGAAGACCTTAATCCTACCAAAGCAACCCATCCGAGTATGCCTCCTTCTGAGCTTCAGTTAGCCCAAACAAAATGTGCAGAGTTAATCGCCCAAGGCCTCATTGAGCGCACAACTTCTCCGTGGGCCTGCCAAGCCTTTTATGTTAATAAACGTGCTGAAACGTTACGGGGTAAAAAGCATCTTGTCATTGATTATCAGCCTTTAAACCAATTTTTACAGGATGATAAATTTCCTTTCCCTCGGAAAAATTCCATCTTTACCTACCTCCAAAATGCCATAATAGTTTCTAAGTTTGACTTAAAGTCTGGGTTTTGGCAGCTGGGTATTGACCCTGCTGAACGTTATAAAACTGCATTCTGAATTCCAAATGCCTATTCCCAATGGATCGTTCTTCCCTTTGGTCTCAAAACCGCACCATCCATTTTCCCAAAAGCCATGACCCAAATCTTCCAGCCCATCCTTCACTATACCCTTGTTTGTATTGACGATTTGCTTCTGTTTTCAGGTACTCCAAAAGAGCATCAAGTTTTACTCCAACAGTTCCATGATATCGTAGATCAATACGGTATTATGCTTTCAGACAAAAAGAGTACAATTGCCACAGATACCAAGATATTCTACAGTATCTATGAAGGCAATAGAAGGAATGGGCCGACTGTATTTGGATAACAGGATTTGGATTTTGACGGAAGGAATGGGTTGAACTGAAAATTGAGTAGAGGATGAAGGTACTGACTGGATGTGGAAGACAGGGGGAATAGTCTTCTAGTTCAGTAGATGAAGCTGAATCTGAATCTGAATCAGAAGTGCCAAGGGCAAAAACTGTATCCGGGTCAGGACTTTCTTGTTCAGAGTACAGAGACTCAATTTGGTCAGTATCAGGAGAGAACTGATGTAAGGACTGAAGCTGTTGAACTAAGCGTTGAGACGGCTTAGGGTTCTGATGGCATTCTTTAGCAAAGTGTCCGAATTTCTTGCCAATGAAGCATCTGCTCTTTTTTCTTTGTTTGTCAAGGATCTCAGAAGGTTCTCGTCTTCTGAAATACCGAATCTTTTTGTGACGCCTAGGGAATGGGCGTGACTGTAGAGTTCTGGAAGATTTTTTGTGAAATCTGACTCTGTGGTGTTTCTTCGTGGAGGGACAAGTACAATGCTTAGAGTCTTTGCACTTGATTTCTAAGTAGGGTTTCTTGCAGGCGGTTCGGAAACCTTCTTTGTCTTTCATGAGATTTCGGAAGAATTTCTTCTGATCACAGAGGTAATCAAGAGACACTAAAGCCAGCTGGAAGAGACGGCCAAGAGAAAGATTGTTGATGTCGAGCTGGGCATTAGCAATCTGGCGACAGATTTTAGGTTGTAATTCTTCAGGCAGAGAAGACAAGAAAACATGCTTGAGAGTGTGGTCATTGATACCACCAATTTTATGGAATAGAGTAGACATGCGCTTGAAATGGTAATGCAGATCAGATCGTTGCATTGAACAACATCTCATTTGGAGGTATTCTTTGCGAGCAGTGGCAAAGATAGCTGCAGGTTCTCCAAGAAACTGGGAATGAATGTCCATGAGAGCAGCAGAGACGGTAGGATGCTCGAGATACTGCAATTGTCTGTAGTGTCCGAGACTGTCAAACCAATCACGGAGTGATCCAGTAAACTAGGAGACAAATTCTTTAAGGACTACAGAGAGTTCTGCATCAGGTTTAACCATCTGTAAGTCTAACCAGGCAAAAAGTTACTGGAGACGTCCACGCCACCGAGCCGGTGGAAGATCATCAAAGGTAAACCATGGTCCATTGCCAGAGGCAACTTTAGTTCGAACTCTTGGAGGAGGATTAGAGTTGTCTCCTTCATTTTCTCCTTCAACATCGGAAGGAATGTCAACATAGGGTTGGCCAGGCTCCCGAGGAGGGGGATCAGTAGTGGTAGACTCAGCATGATCTGCCATAAAGAGACGGGAAATATCTGCCAAGTGCTGTTGGGAATCATCTGAACTGAAACTATTGGGCTCAGAAGCCTCAGTGATAGAATCAAAGGTTTCGACTGAGTCAGAGGGACTGGATTCTTCTGAGGAGCTATTAATCTGGTCAAGTTCTGGTTCAGTGATAAGGTAATTCTCAGCAGGCTTCAGGCTTCTTTTGTTCGGCTTTAGAAGAAGATTCTGTAAATGGAGGTAAGGCTGAGGTAGATGGAAGGTCAGGAAATACTGGTTCATGTATCTAAAAGGGTTTTTGGATAGCACCTGAATACATGGGACGAATTGGAGGAGTGATAGACACTGTAGGAGGTGGGACAGGTCGTTGAGGAGGTCGAAGTTTAGGTTTTGCAGGTTGAGGGTTCAAGTGGTAGGTCATGGGAAAGACTTTCTCAGGAGTATAATCCCTTGGAGTAGTAGGGAAAAAGGACCCGATAGGGTGATACGGTTCAGTGGGAAAATATGATGGTAGAGCAGTGTGAACTGCTTGACGTCGTTGATTGTCAACATCAATTCTGGCAATTTTAGCTTGAAGTTGTTTGATTTCTTGCTCTTTCCGAATGAATTCATAAGAATTATCACCACGGGCAATCATAGCTCGAAGGTCACGGTCAAGCTGTGCAACCCTAGCATGAAAACTATTGTATAAATTGGTCAACTGGTCGGAGAGGGAAGTAACCCTTGTGTCGACAGCAGAGGATCTGTGAGCGATCTGATCAACTTTAGAGTGCAAGGAAGTAAGAGAAGCATTCTGGACTCTGGTATTATGAGTTTGCCAGTTAAGGACTGCTTCAAAAGACTTGGGTTCTTCAAGATGTCCACTGGAGGAAATATGAGAGTTGACAAATGGTTTGCTCTCGACCTGGTTCTTTTGGTCTGAGTGTTTCTCAAGAGGCGGGTACTCAGAACTATAATTTGAGGCGGAGGCAGAGGCAGATGAAAACATCATGCAGGACACCATAGGAGGTGTAGATAGAAGACCAGCTGAGGAACAGACTGGTTTGCATGATCTGGGCTGATGTTTCTAGATCCACTGAAGTCTTTTGTTGTAAAGTGGCAAAGGAGGTGGATAATCAGGTTCATCATCATCATCATCGGCCAGGTATAATTTGCAGGCAGGATAGATAATTTTCTTCTTTTTCGATCTGGAAGAATAATCATCCTCATCATCATTACATGGACAGCCGGGATCATATCGGCCAGAGCCGGAAACATCCCATAAGAAATGGCCATTAATTTTGTCTGGGTAAACAGGAGCACCTTATGAGGTGAAGGACATAATGGGTAATATTTTTCCAGAAGGAAGGACTTCTGGAATGATGTCAACAGGTTGGATCATTGAGCAGGTAAAGGATAATCGGGGAGATTCTGCAGGGGCAGAAGGAGGAGGTTTGAACTGAAGGCGAACAGAGCCATCAGGTCGTTTCTCATACATGGGTTCAGAGGTTTGAATCGGAGTGGTGTTTTGATGGAAATGCTCATAGTTGGTTATCCACTCAAGAGGCATGATCTTGAGAAGATCAGCACGAGGGATCTGTCGTGGGATCTGGATAATGGTGGGGATGTCTAGAGATTCAGCAAGTATCATGAGTGTGCCTGAACTGAGATCTGGAGGTGTGGGAAGGATAAGAGAGTGGTTCTGAAGTCTGTAAACCAACTGATGATGGATGGTAGCAATCTTTGCACTGGAGACTTGTTCAGCTCCTTGGATCTGAACTTGGATCTTTAAGAAAGTAGAAAGATTGGGGTCATCAAGGGAAAGATTGAAGTTGGATAGACAGTGAGAACAACACTGCCAGCATGCAGGGTAGTGAGGACAGTACCAATGGTAGCCTACTCATATTGTTTGAATTGGGTGTCAAGGAGTGCAATACGGGCTGTGATAGGAAGACCTTTTCGCCCATGGAGGGTGAGAATAAGGCAGACACCACCGAGATGAAAGTGAGTGTATCGTTGCTGTTTCCAGTGGGAAATGAGCTCAGGGGAAATTTCTAAAGTGACATACTGCTCAGCAGAAGTAGATTGGAGGGAACATTGATCAAGAGATGAAGACTGTATATACTCTTTAGGAGTAGAACGGGAAGTACTAATAAGAGAACAGATGGAACGAGTGAAACGAGAAGGACGTTGATACAACTGGTAAGGATTAACCAGATCTATTTTATACTCGATAAGTACCAATACACAATGGGGGTTGATTCCCTTTTCTATGAGCGAATGTATCCATATTTGGTCATCATTCAAAAGACTTATTCGTAAGAATTTTCATTTATTTTATGAACTTCGTCAATCTATGTGTAAACTAAGATAACGGTCACTAGTATTAAGACAAGAAGCCCATTATTACGCTTCCACATCAAAGTGAACTATAATACTTAATTCTTTTTTCTTTCATTTTATGCCTATTGGTGTTCCAAAAGTACCTTATCGAAGTCCTGGGGACAAGCATCCATCTTGGGTTGACATATAGTGCAACTTGTCAGATCTATTGGGTCATATAGGATTTCCCCGTTCTCTCCCCCGATCGAGATATCCTCTGTTTCGCCCAAAAAATTGATTGAATTATCAAAAATTTGTAGCGTGAAATGCAATGAAGTGCAATTAGATCTATTTCGTGAGGAAGCATCCAGATTAATATTAGCAATAAATCAATTTTATGGTCGTCTTGGCTGGACCAATAAAATGAGGTATCCAGGCTCCGTTTAGAAAAACCTAATTGGTAATATATCTATGATTATTACTTATATCATAAATGATTCCTTTATTCGAAAAGTGATCTCAAACGTTAATCAACGGAATACTAAATATGATGAATATGTTAAATATTTGGCGGAAGACATGAAAGAAATGAATTAAAAAAGGGGTAAGTCATAGCAAAAAAGAGACGTGGTATTGGGGTTATTTGTCCTATATGTGCAAATCAAAATCGGGCAAATCCTTACTCGGAGTAGAGCCTAAACCTAAAAAAATAGAAGAAGCCCATTCAATTCAGGAACAAGAAAATGGCATTGTGATTTTTGGATCGGATCTCGATGAAACAATACATCAATGAAAAGTTAGTTCGATAAGTCAATAATTTTAGTGAATTTCTTTTTTATATTAGAATATTATAGGTCTAGGAAACCGGCTAAACTCAGCGTTCTTGAAAACCAAAAGAAAAGCCCCTCGATAGAAGCGAGGAAAAAAGAAAGGGGCTAGGAGCTCCACATTGATTTGTTTTTCGCAAGTTTTGTTGAACTGTATGCATCAAATGATGCCTGTACGGCTCCGAAGGGATACTGTATTATCCTAATCAACTGACTTTATCGAGAAAGATTACTTTTTTTAGGTCAAATGGTTGAGAGCGATATCTCGAATCAACTTATTGGTATTATGGTATATCTCAGTATAGAGAATGAGACCAAGGATTTGTATTTATTTATCAACTCTCCTGGCGGATGGGTAATACCCAGGATAGCAATTTATGATACTATGCAATTTGTGCGACCCGATGTACAGACAATATGCATGGGATCGGCCGCCTCCATGGGGTCTTTTCTCCTGGCTGCCGGAACAAGTACCAAACGTCTAGCATTCCCTCACGCTTGGCGCAAATGAGTTTTTTATTTGAGAGAAAAAAGAATACTATGCCTTTGCCATATGAATTCTTAATATTAAGTAATAATAGCATGGCACTTTGAATTCGATACGAAAATTGTTAGTGTTTTTTTTTTCAAAATATTTGATAATGTATCGAAGCAGTAGTATGAGATAAAGAAGGGGTATTCCGAGTTTATCTTACCTATCGGAGGCCTATTGCAGCGCCACACACCTTTTTCACGCCGGAAGGTTCTTAACAATTAACAAGATTTATGGTATGAAAGAGTACGAAAATAAAAAAAGAAGATTATTTTTGATTTATTTCTTTTTTTTTTATTTTGATTTGAAATTTGAAAAAAAAAAAAGAAACTTTGGGATTGCTGAATCACATAAATATATAAAGCAACGGAGCCATCATAGTATTTTTGAACTCCTCAAAAAAAAAGAAGGGTGGTAATTGGATCATTTACCCATCTGGGTATAATAGAACCCCCTTTTTATCCTTGTTTGATGAAGGGTAAAAAGCAAATTCCATTGGCGAACCGTATGCAATGCGAAAAAGTGCCCGTACAGTTGTTCAATTCTATCTTTTTCTTTATCTCTTCCCCTCGCCGAATCGTGCGGATAGAGGAACCTTTTATTATGTTATAATATATCATCAGGGTCATGATCCATCAACCTATTGGCGCTTTTTATGGGGCACAAACGGGAGAATTTATCCTGGATACGGAAGAACTACTGAGACTGCGCGAAATCCTTACAATGGTTTATGTACAAAGATCGGGCAAGCCCTTATGGGTTGTATCCGAAGACATGGAAAGGGATACTTTTATGTCAGCAACAGAAGCCCAAGCTCATGGACTTGTTGATCTTGTAGCGGTTGGATAAAACATAGCAGTCACTTCTTAAGCGTTTAATATTCTATTAAACAGAAGAAATTCATAATCATCCGGTTAGGATCGATCTAAACCAGCCCATAATGGATAATTCAGCATGCCAACTATTAAACAACTTATTAGAAACCCAAGACAGCCAATCAGAAATGTTACCAAATCCCCCGCTCTACAGGGATGTCCTCAGCGCCGAGGAACATGTACAAGGGTGTATGTGCGACTCGTTTCAATCATGGGCTGAGACAAACCAAAAGAAAGAAACCCTTTTTTAAGTATCAATGATCAGTACCTGTGAATCGGATAGAATAGAAGAAGAAGAACTCCATTCACTATCTAAAAAATGATCGATCTATCATATCTTTCTATTGTGTATGAAATTTATGGTTTCCACTGGCGCAAATTCCACCACCTCAATTTGCAATTAATTTAAAGTGAGAAAGAATTCCCCATTGGTAACAAATAGTTATCCATTAAGCAGGGGAAATACTATAAAAAAGCAGAAATATTATCTTTGTACTCTTGCAAGAACGGACTAACAAGGTCAGCTACCCCACCAATCTTCATAATTAAATACCGTTACTGTATAAGGTCTATCTCGTTATGAAAGACCCATTACTAGAAACTTCATGGGTAAAGCCGAAGAGTGGTAACTGTACAAGTTACCAATAGAATTGATTAAATGAAGGAAGTGGCTCCGGTGTATAGAGAGGGCCTCACCGTTTAAGAAGTAATCATAGAGACGACGGAACCCACAATTTCTTTATCTATTTACTACTTTCGTTTTTTTTTTTTACTATTTTCTTTCCAATGCCTCGACAAAAGGTAAAAGTGTGGTCGGGAAGGTTAGAGTAGCAAAAGCCATTGGAATTTTTATTTTATAAATTGGAAGAGTCCGTTTTGTTATTAATAGACTAGGAAAGGGGAAAAGAATAACTGAAAGAAAGGAAATCAATTAGTTATTCATCAAAGTTTCATTTATTCAATGACCAGAATTAGACGAGGATATATAGCTCGGAGACGTAGAACAAAAATGCGTTTATTTGTATCAAGCTTTCGCGGGGCTCATTCACGACTTAGCCGAACAATTACTCAACAGAAAATAAGAGCTTTGGTTTCGGCTCATCGCGATAGAGATAGGAAAAAAAGGGATTTTCGTCGTTTGTGGATCACCCGAATAAATGCAGTAATTCGCGGAAATCCGGTATCCTATAGTTATAGTAGATTAATATACAATCTGTATAAGGCACAGTTGGTTCTTAATCGTAAGATACTTGCACAAATAGCTATATCAAATAGGAATTGTCTTTATATGATTTCCAATGAGATTATAAAATAAGGAAATTGGAAGGAATCCATTCTAATTTTTAAACGGAGTTCTCTGGAGAATGAACTCCAGTAAGAGGAAGGTAGAGTAGAAATAATATGATAAAGTCGTCAAAATGAGCGAACACGCTCAATAAAAAAAAAGATTGATTTTATTCTTCTTTCCCAATTCTTTTTTTTTTTTCTTACGGCACGGCTGCTTCACAGATTTTTTGAACAAAACATCCATCTGTGTTTGAGTTCGGATTGGAATTTTTATTTAATTGAAGAGTAAGCCTATTTTTTTCTGGTTCTAAGACCGGGAGGTCTAGCGGTCAACCCACTTCTTTCAAATTGTTTCTCATTATTAAGAAAAGGTAACGAAGATAAAATACGAGCTTGTTTTATAGCAATAGTAATTAATCGTTGTTCTTTTAAGGTCAATCTATTCACCCGTCTAGATAATATTTTTCCTTGTTCACTAAGAAATCGACTAATTAAAGTCATGTTTCTATAATCAATTCGATCCCCCGATTGGATCGGGGGCAAACGCCTACGAAAAGATCGCTTGGATTTAAGAAAGAGTCGCTTGGTTTTATCCATAATTTGTTTATTCCTTATCCCTAAAATCCCATTTCGATGAAATCAAAAAATGATTTATAGAATCAATTATAGGATTTGGTTTGTCTAGATTTATTTATTTGTTTTTATTAAAATATATGAAATAATCTAGATATATATCTAGATTATTTTTTCATGTCCCTTGGAAGGGTGACACAAAAGCACGCGGCTTGACTCTATCTATTTTTTTATCTCCCCATGAAGTATATGCTTGTAACAATAGGGACAGAATTTTCTCAATTCCAATCGACTGGGTGTATTGTGTCGATTCTTTTGAGTAATATATCTGGAAATACCCCTTGATTCCTTATTAACACCGTTTCGAACACAACTAGTACATTCCAAAATAACCCTTACTCGGACCTCTTTACCCTTGGCCATGAACCTCCTTGGGGTTTTTGATTCACCCAACTTTTCTATTTTCCGACCCGCAACGAATAAGAAGCACGGGACAAAAAAATAGAAGTTGCTAACCACTCAAGAAAAGCTCATGAAATAAAGATTTTATTGCAATCAATCAATCAATATAGTAAATAAATAGGAAATAAAAATAAAAAATAATAAGTAATACAAGAATTTCTAACTATATTGCTAAATCGCAGTCCAGTATTTCATTTAAGGATCTTGTAGTGGAGGATACTCTTACCCTAGCCATATTTCGATTTCTGTTTTCTTTTACCTGTCTATTTGCTTTTAACTGGATAATTAATAATTAATTTAATCGAAGCCTGAACCCGGGTTTCGCTGAGGTTGAAGCCACCTTTTTTCTTTCGCTTTCCTTCTTTCTAATTGTAAAACAAAAAAACGAAAAAAGGGGAAAGAGAGATTAGTCACAAATATTTTATTCTAGCTCTAATCTTCTTCACCCCATTCCAGTTCAATAACTAGAATGAAAAAAAAAAGGAAATGTCAATGCGTCAGGGAATAAACGGTTGATTTCTATCAATAACCCTGCTAAAGACCCGAACCATAGAGTACTTAGTACCGGTGCCACGGAAAGATATGTTTTTAGATCTCGCATTGGAAATCCTCCTTCTTTTTTGTTTTTGTATTCCCTATTGGACTATTGGAATATATTATGGTAAGAGATGTATATGTAGTTAAAGGCCCACTTGTATTTGTGCGCGGAATCCCTAATTCAAATTGAAATGCGCAATGATTCGGTATATAAGATTTGATTTTCTTTTTTTTTTTTTTTTTTTTTAAACAGAAAATGGGTCACTTTACACCTGCGAATTCCCAAGAAAAATAATAAGTTATTATTATTATATGGTATATGATATGAGACCAAAAACAAGAAAAGGCAAGATCCATTTTGCATATCACTAGAGGGAATAAAAAATAAGGATGTGGAAAACAAGACAGGGATTCTTTACAATGATATTGTAGGCCAATTGAAAGGGATGTAGCGCAGCTTGGTAGCGCGTTTGTTTTGGGTACAAAATGTCACGGGTTCAAATCTTGTCATCCCTACCAATTACCACTCAGACCAGCAGTAACACGAGATCTTTTTTTTTTTTAGATCAATTTCATTTTGATATACATAAATTTCTATTTTATGATATATGATAGC
>MKYO02019244.1:0-11926 GCA_002013955.2 Citrus medica | reverse complement strand
GATGGCCTCCTGACCATCACCAACATGTTTTTGTTCTTTTGTTCTTTTTATATTTTATATTTTTATTATTATTTATTATTACATCTTTTCAATTTTGTTCCAGTACTTCTTCTTTGTTCCCCCCTTCAATTCCAATTCCATATTTATTCTTGAAAAATATTTACAAGATAAAAATTAACAAATTATGAATTAATTTAACATAAAATATATTTGGGGAGTATTAAAATAACTTAGAAATAATGAACGCATTAATCGATACAATAAGTAAAAAACTAATAATTTTATCTTTATTAAATGTACACTTTTTAGTGTCAATCACTATGGAATGATGAATTCTAAATATTCTCAAGTTAGAGACAATAATAGAAGATGAGGTTTTGGTTATAGGGGATATCGTGGACAGATTCATAATGGAAATAGAAATGCTAGAAGAGGAATGTTATTTCATACATATCCTAGAGGCTTTACCACTAGTGGTTGTAATTTTGGAAGAGGCAATTCAATGCCAATGCAATTTCACAAGTCTTTACCACATCCTAAGCCTCATGGTCAAGGTTTTATGTCAACTGGAGCTATAACATATGATAATATTCATGTTTGTCAGATATTTCATAAATCAGGTCACACAGCTGATGCTTGTTGGCACATATACATTGAGAATCATGTGCCACAACCAAGGTATTTTGGCAGAGGAAGAGGATTTAAGTCAGCATATATGACTACCTTTGAACCACATGCTGAATTTGCACTATATTTTGATGATTCTTATGCTATAAACTGCTCAAATTATCAGTCCTATTATTTGGATCCAATGACATATTCTTCTATGCCTCATTGTTCATTTGAAACATCTTCTGTACCTGGAGCTGCTTATCTTGCCAATTTTAAAGAGCCTGCTGATGAAGGGTGGTATCTTGATAATAGAGCAACTAATCACTTAACCAACAACATGGCTAATATGCAGGCCAGAGAGGAATTTAATAGTTCTGATCAGCTTATCATTGGAAATGAACAAGGTTTGGCCATAACTCATGTTAGTGATGCATATTTTATTTCTAAAACCTCATTTACTCAACATAAGCACCCACATATAGCACTGAAAGATCTTCTTCTTGTCCCTTCAATCACTAAAAACTTATTGAGTATTCTAATCTCACATCTGATAATTATTTGACTGTTGAATTTCTTGGAAATATTTGTTATGTGAAGGATGCTCTGAAGGGGGAAGTATTACTGCAGGGTATTGCTGAAAAAGGATTATATCGGCTGTTATTGAAACCATACTCATCTTTTCTATCTCAGATCAGTTCAAATAAACCAGTGTCTATGTTGTCTTATTTTCAGTTTAATTTTGTAACTAGTGTCAATAATGCGGATTGTAGCTACTCGAAATCTTGTTATTCATCTACTGCATTACCTTGTAAAACATCATTGAATAAAATTGCTTTGTTTCATAATAGATTTGGTCATCTCAATCAATATATCTTAAAGCATGTTCTAAAAAATATCAAGTTTGCACATTTTTCTGATAGTCAAATAAAACAAGCACTGCAGTACACTTGTGAAGCTTGTCAAATGGACAAAGTTCATAAGCTTCACTTCTCCTCAACTATAACCAAAACATCCAAGATCTTAGAACTTATACACACAGATCTCTGGGGTCCTTCACTTGTCTATTCTAGAGATGGCTATCACTACTATATCAGTTTTGTGGACGACTTCAGTAGGTATACCTGGATCTATCCTTTAAAGTTTAAGTCTGAAGCTCTAGATGTCTTTAAGCTTTTTAAAGCACAAGTTGAAAATTAATTTCAAACAACTATTAAGAAGTTACAATCTGATTGGAGGGTGAGTACATACCTTTTACTGAGTTCTTAAATCAGTTTGGTATCATTTTTAAACACTCATTCCCATATACTCATTGTTTTCGATGGATTTTGGGGTAGGAAAAGCCAAACCTATCTAGAACAATGAATTTATATTTTTGGGGGAGATGGGGTACTTCACTAGTTTGTTGTGTGCGGTGTATTTAAAATTCGGGGAAGGCGAAAAGGGTAGAGGGAGTGGTAACAATGGAGAAAGGTCAGAACTAAGAAAAGTGTCCTCCAAAATGAGCTTCACGCCTGCAAAACAATGAAATAGAGGTTAGATGTGAAGTCGGGGTACCTCGGCGTTCACACTTCGACGCTCAAGTTAGCAAACTCAAGATTTTATGGCAAAGAGAGCTGGCTAGCCCTCTGTAAATTAGGGTTTCGGGTTGAAGAAAATCTTTTTTTTTTGGAGTGTGAGTGTTTATGGGTGAATGAGAGTCTCTTCGAGAATGAAACCTAGGCACCTTTATGTATGAAGTACCTCAGCTGCCACGTGACGTACCCTTTTTGGCTAACGTCCTTTTACTTTTTTATGATTTTTGGGCCATTATGTGCATGTTCACGGCGTATCTCATCCTTTGAAAACGTGGCGCGCGCTGGAGAGTGGTCCAGGGTACTTCTGCAGTAGCTGTCGGGTAGGCAGTTGAGGACCACTGTCCTTGGGACAATGTCCTTCACTTTTGGCAGAGGTGGCAGGCGACTATCCTTTCTTTTAGCACGACATTTTTTATTCATAATTCTGACAAAATCGAATAATATCTTTTAAGAGGTGGAGACGTTTCTCATGGCAGATATTTTCGGAGGATTATCTTGCATCCGATCTGCCGAGTACCTCGAGTTACGTCGGGTACCTCAATTTATGTGGGGTACCTCTATTTGTGTGGGGTACCTCAGATTGTGCGGGGTATCTCGTATTATGTCGAGTACCTCTATTTGTCAGGGGTACTTTAAATCATGCTGGGTACCTCGGATTGCGCGGGGTACCTCAAATTGTGCGGGGTACCTTGGATTATACCGAGTATCTTAGATTGTGCTGGAGTTATTCCGTTTGTCGACATGTGTCGCTTTACTACCTTTCCTATTTTTCCCTCAAATACTCATCATCAAAATAGATTGGTTGAGAGAAAACATAGGCACATTATTGAAGTGGAGCTTACATTGTTAGTTCAATCTCAATTGCCCTTCAAATTTTGGTGGGAAGCTTTTCATACAGTTGTTTATACCATAAATAAGCTGCCTTCTGTTTTTCTCAAGCTTTTGTCTCCCTATGAGAAACTTTTCAAACACCAACCCAACTATGACATACTTAAGTGCTTCGGTTGTACATGTTATTCTTACTTGAGGGACTATAACAAACATAAATTTGACTATCATTCCAGCAAATGCATTTTTCTAGGTTATAGTTCATCACATAAATGATACAAGTGTTTACATCCTTTAAGTCATCTCTATATAGCAAGATATGTCATCTTTAATGAATTCACATTTCCTTACTATACTGATTCTAAATTTCATTGTCTCACTGAGTCATCATCATCTAGTTCTTCTACTTCATTTTCTCCTCAGCAATATATCATCTTTCCACTTTGCCTGTTGTACAATCATTTACTTAAAACAGCACTAGTTATTCCATATTTGCAAACCCTGACAGCAGCAACTCAACTCACTCAAATAATCCTGCACAAATAATAACTGACTAGAATTCATAGCAAATGACTTCCCATACTCATCTACCTATCAATACACAACAATCCATATCTGCTCCTACTCCGAATAATATTATACCATTAACTCTTCCTGTTACCTCATCATTAACTCTTCCTGTTACCTCATTATTAACTCTTCCTATTACCTCACCCCATATGCAACCCAACATTCATCTTATGACTACCCGAAGCAAATCAGGTATTTTTTAACCAAAAGTTTATACAACTATCCTCACTCACAAAGAACCAAATTAAGTGCAAGAAGCTTTGAATGATTCCAAATGAATGAAGGCTATGCAAGATGAGTATGATGCATTAATTCATAATGGTACTTGATGCTTGGTTCCTAAGAAGACTGATCAATAGGTTGTGGACAATAAATGAGTGTATAGAATTAAATACAATATTGATGGCAGTATGGCTAAATACAAAGCTAGGCTTGTTGCCAAAGGCTTCCAGCAAATTACAGGGGTAAACTACTTTGAAACTTTCAGTCCAGTAATCAAACCAGCAACTGTTAGAGTGGTATTGAGTTTAGCAGTGATAAACAAATGGCAACTTGGACAAGTTGATGTCAATAATGCATTTCTCAATGGGGAATTAATAGAAGAAGTTTATATGTCACAACTAGAAGGCTTCATTGTCAACACAAAGCCTGATTATGTGTGTAAACTGCACAAATCTCTGTATGGATTTAAACAATCTCCTCGAGCTTGGTATGATAAACTTAAGAGTTGCTTACTGCAGTGTGACTCACTAATACTACCTCTAATACATCTCTGTTTTTTAAAATGAGTCATATTTCTATGATTCTTGTCCTGATATATGTTGATGATATCTTGATTATAGGTCATAGCAATGCTGAATTAAAAAATTTTATTGCTACACTAAGCTCAACTTTTGCTTTAAAAGATCTTGGCATTTTATCTTATTTTCTTGGGATTGAAGTCTTGTATGATGAAGGCTACATATTTCTGTCCTAGAGAAAATACATCAGAGATTTGTTGACTAAGGTCAATATGGTTGACTGTAAGGGTATTGCTACTCCTTTAAGTACACGTTTGAAATTACAGAAGTCTGTTCAAGGACAACTTGGATATTTTCTTGAAGATCCTACATATTATAGAAGCATTATTGGAAGCATGCAATATCTAGTTTTGACAAGACCTGAAATTGCTTTTGCAGTCAACAAACTTAGTCAGTATGTATCTGCTCCTACACTATAACATCTCATGGCATGTAAAAGGGTTTTAAGATACCTAAAGGCTACTCAAAACTATGGTTTGAAGTTTATCAAAGAAGGTAATATGGAGCTTAATGGATTTACAGATGCTGATTGGGCATGTGACTTAGATGACAGGAAATTAGTGAGTGCATATTGTATATACTTGGGCAATAATCTTATATAATAGTCTTCTAAAAAGCAAGGTGTGATAGCTAGGTCAAGTGTAGAAAGTGAGTACATGGCATTGGCATCAGCTAGTGCAGAATTAATTACTTGGATGCAATCTCTGTTTGCTGAATTGGAGTATGCTGCACAGATAAGCCTACCATTTCTTGTGATAATATTAGTGCAGCTGAATTGGCTAAGAATCATGTTTATCATTCCAGAATAAAACACATTGAAATTGACATACACTTTATCCACAACAAGGTTCTCAATGGAGAACTCAACATTCAATATATATCAAGTGCAGATCAAGTTGCAGACATAATGACCAAACCTCTTTCATTCATACAGTTCATTTACTTAAGAGTCAAACTCAATGTTCACCCTTGTCCTTTGAGTTTGAGGGGGTCTGTTAAAGAAACTCATTGTGCAGAAAAGAATAAGATGCTCAAGCTAAGGAAAACCAATAAGCTGGTGACGTCAAATGATTATAAGCAGAATGACAGCTCAGTTGCCACCTCAGCTTAAGTAGTTAAAAGTTTGTTATGTTTACTCTGTATATTGAGCTGTAGTTAAGCATTTGTAGAATCTTCTGAGTTAGTTAGCTATTAGTTATAGTAATGCTTAAGCGAAGAGTATAAATAAGATGTAATCATAACATTTTTCATTAAGTGAAATAAAGGCAAGAATTCTGGAAAGTTCTCTGAAAATTTTCTAAGATATTTTCTTAGCAACCAAACAATATTTTTCTTAGTTTCTTTCATATTTTATATGTCACTTAGTCATCTCTGCCTTGCTGCAAGTCAGCGCCTTTTAAAGAATTGAAAGACTTCATTTAGTGACTCGATTGCCCTTTGAATGATTAGAAAAAAGTAAAGCTTGAAGATAAGTTTTAACTCTATTAATTTCTCAGTCCTTCTAGTCGAGCATGTACTGACTAATCTTTCGACCAGATCCCCTTAAAAAATGTATGTGCAGGTCTCCCTACATACGACTTATGACATTTGAAGTAGTCCAGCCGAACATTCATTTGCAAATACTATAGTGAAATTAAGAACCGCTCAATCTCGAAAGCTAATTCGAGTGTAGGCAATGCTGTCTGTTATATTGTTGACTCTATTTATTCATTAAATTAACCTTATTTCATTACATATATAGGCTCACTCCCACATTTTCTAAGAATTCTTGCACTTTTCACAGGGTTTGTGAAATATAAGTGTGCAACCCAAGAGGAGGGGTGAATTGGTGTTGTAAAAAACTATCTTAACAAAGTCACATAATCCAATCTAATGCCTTAATAAATTTGAAAGCAATAAGTTCAATAAAAGTACAATAACAAATGAGTAAGGGAGAACATAAACAAACACACGAATTTTTACGTGGTTCGGCAATCCCCGCCTACGTACACGCCTCCAAGCGATCCAAGCTTGAGGATTTCATTGTCCGAACCTTTCCAAGGCTTCAAACGTTTACAACTGACTTCAAGGTGTCAATGAACCTTTACAACAAAGAGATTATCTCTCAATTTCTTCACTCAAGTGTCTCACACACTCAAACACTTACAATTAAGATGAAGAAATGAAAGTTACACTCACTCAAAGAGTAGATATTCAAAATGAAGAACAAGAGATGATTCAATGTTTTATGATTTGCGAATTGAGAGCTCAAGATATCTCGTGTGCTTTTTGTTTTTGCTTGCTAGAGAGCTTGAAAATGAATTGGATTTGAGTTTATATAGTTTGAGCTCAAAACCTAGCCATTATGCACATTTTGGTCATAACTGGCTTACCGTTTATGGAATCTGGTTAGCCGCTTTTATGTTACCGTTAAGGAAAAAATTTGCATTTCAGAATATCCGACATGCCGCTTTTCATATCCGGTCAGCTGCTTTTGAAATCCGGATAATCACTTGCGAAATCCGGATAGCCGTTTATGCTCCAGAAGCTTACTGCCCAAAATTCGGATTGCCGCTTATCATATCCGGTTAGCAACTTGCTACAAAAACTGATACAATGAAATATTTTCCAAAATTATAGTTTGACCTAAAAACTTTATAAAATTGTATTATGGCCCAAAACGTTATGAAAGCTTTCAAATAGGTCCAGTTTTAGAATTTCTAAATAATACTTTATCAATCCCAAAACTTTCTGAAATTATGATTTCACCCAAACTATGTGAAATTATAGAATGACCCAAAATATTTAAATATTTTCAAATAGGTCTAAATCTGAAATTTTAAAACAATATCAAAGGTTTTAAAATATTTTCATTTTAGTCCAAAAAACTTTAATTCCATAACATCATTTTCTTATTATAAAAACACAATTCATAAATTTTTGTTTAATCAATGGTTTGTTATCATCAAAATCAATATCTATAGCCATATAGGCTAACCGTTTGTATATGTTGAAAAATCAAATTTAGTGGTGACATGGATTGATTTTCAAACGTGGATAACTTGAAATTTAAATTTGATGGCACAACAATTTTGACAGGTTGAAGCATGCATGCATGAAGATTTCGGTGCCGATTTTAAAGACTTTAGCTCCCAATTTTCGAAGACTTTTAAGTGCATTAAATAGTGAAGCTCCACTATAAATAGAGAAGAAAATCTCATTTGTTGAGCATCCAAAAATTGTGAGATCTAAGATCATTGGAAGTGAGCTCTTCAAGAGTGTAGAGGGAGCATTTCCTTGGGTGTTGAAGGGATCCATTCGGGTGTATTAGTAAATTTCCATTTGGTAGTAAAATTATCTTCCAACCTTTGCCCGTGGACGTAGGCTTTAAGCCAAACCATGCAAATTATTATGACTTCTTTTCTTTGCATTTGTTTATCACTATATATTTCTGTAAAAGTCACAGTCACCAGAATATTTGTAATTGCTCGATCTGCGGTTTTGCAACAAGAAGTATTAGAGCTGGCGGTTCGTGCTTGGGGCATATAGCACTGTTCATGTATATGGCACTGCTCATGCAGCATTCACGCATATGTTAGAGATGACCATTTGTACTTGGGAAACAATCTATTGTAAGTAGTGAGTATTTATGCATGTCTAGGAAAGTTTTGTTAATAAGACAATAAGAGTCTTAGGAGCCTAGATTTTAAGTGGGACTGTTGTGACCCTTCCATTCTCCTAGGAACTTTTCTGGTGCATATATTCACGTAAAATTAACATCATAGATGTTATTTTTTCAAGTGTGAATAATTATTAAAGGCACTGGTCATTTGGGTTAAGAAGGATGGCAGAGGTATCATTATCATCTTCATCAGCGACGATTACTGTGACAAATGTGAAATTTGAAGTTGAGAAATTTGACGATATCAATAATTTTGTATGTGACAATATGAGGTGTTGGATGTCTTATGTCAGCAAGAGTTGAACCTCGCCCTTGAACAAAAGACTAACAAGATGGATGATAAAGAGTGGATAAAGATCAATAAATAGGCTTATGGTAGTATTCGCCTATGTCTGACTAAAGATTAGAAATATTCTGCCATGAGGGAGACATCGGCAAATAAATCATTGAAGGTGTTAGAAGAAAAGTACATGAATAAAAGCTTTGAAAATAGACTTTATATGAAGAAAACACTCTATTGATTAACATATGTACCTAGCATCTCAATGAATGACCATATGAACTAATTCGACAAGATGTTGGCAAATTTGCTAAATTTGAATGAGAAATTTGAATATGAAGATAAGGTATTTTTGTTGTTGAATTCCCTTTTTGATGAATATGATCATCTCACCACCATTTAGTTTATAAGAAGGATAGTGTCACATTCGATGTTGTCTGCAGTGCTTTGTATAAGTCTGAGACCCAAAAAAAAGAAAAAAAAAGAGTATAGGGATCCAATTGCAAAAGTATTGATAGCAAAAGGTCATTCAAAAAGCCGTAAACTTAGAAAAAATGAGCCAGTTTAAAGGGTGATCTGCCAAAGATGAATGTACTTTTTATCGGGAGAAAGAGCATTAGAAAAAGAATTGCCTTAGTTAAAGAGGGCAAGACTATTTTTTATGCTTGTGTAGCAGAGTATGATGAGGAGTCAAACTTTAGTTTGGTTGACATGATGTTGACATGTTACTCTGTAGCAATATTTAAAGAATGTACTACAACAATTTGGCATGACTGAGCAGACAAAACCTATTAGCACCTTGTTGGCATCTCATTTAATGCTTTCTACAAAATTATCTCCTTCGACAGATGCAGAACAAGAATATATGTTATAAGCTCCGTATTCAAATGCAGTAGATAGCTTGATGTATGTAATAGTGTTTACAAGGCTTGACATTTCACAAGCAGTTAGTATCATAAGCAGGTATATTTATAATCTTGGTAATAGACATTGGCAAGCTGTGAAATGGATTGTACAGTACATTCAAAAGGTCGTGGTTGTTGGTTTATTGTTCGAATAAGATGGTTCACTTGGTTGAGATGTAATTAGATATGTTGATTCTGACTATGCTGGAGATTTAGACAAACGGTGGTCAACCATCGGGTAGGTATTTATTCTTACTGATGGGTTAGTAAGCTGGAAGTCTACATTACAGTCTACAGTTGCACTATTGACCACAAAGGTCGAGTACATGGCAATTACAGAGGCTATTAAAAGGGCTATTGGGTTATAAGGGTTGCCTGAAAACTTGGGCTTGATACAGAAGCACATTAATGTGTATTGTGATAGTTAAAGTGCTATTCACTTAGCAAAGAATCAAGTTTATCATGCACATATGAAACATATTGACGTACGATTTCATTTTGTATGGGCAATTATTGATGAGGGGAAGATTCTTCTTCAGAAAATCAAAATTGTAGAGAATCTCACAGATATATTGACCAAGATAATAACAACGATCAAGTTTGAGAATTATCTAAACTTGATCAATATCCTGCAAGTTTGAAATAGTGAGAAAAGCAGAGATTGAAGGATGATTTGATATATAGGGAGTGTTGTAGTCGGCTAAAATTTGGACAAATCTTCGCAAGGGTAGATAATTATTGAAAAGTCAAATTTATTAGTGACATGATTGCTTTTCAAACACGGATGGCTTGAAATTCAAATTCGGCGGCACAAATATTTTGATAAGTTTAAGCATGCATGCATAAAGATTTCGGTGTCAATTTTAAAGACATTGGCTGCCAATTTTTTAAGACTGTTAAGTGCATTAAATAGTGAAGCTCCACTTTAAATAGAGAACATAATTTGATTTGTTGAGCATCAAAAAATGATGAGATCTAAGAGTGTAGAGAGAACATTTCCTTGGGTCTTAAGTGGATCTATTTGGGTGTATTGAGTATTAGGTTTTGAGAGTAGTCCCTAAATTTTATAAATTCCCATTTGTTAGAAAATTTATCTTTCAGTTTTTGCCCTAGACGTAGACTTTATGGTGAACCACGTAAATTATTATGTTCTATTTCTTTGCATTTGTTCATCACCACATTTATATTTCTTCAAAAATCACAGTCACCAGAATATTGATAATTGCTCAACCCGTACTTTTGCAATAGTGTAATAGGGTAAAAGCTTTCCATTTTCGTTAAATGACTTGATCTCCCTGGCTTTTCCACCTTCCATGCTTCTTTTCCTCCCTATACTGCGTTTCCCCAGCATAAGCCTACCACACTTTGTCCCTCCAGTGTTTTTGCTAAAGGGTATTTGCCAATAGTGTCATTTTATATAGGTGGCTTGTCCTTCACTCTTAGAGCTGACAAAATTTTACATGACTCAATTATCTGATACAAAATGACACGAATAAATATGTATGGGTCATCAAATTTGACACATTTATCAAATTGGATGGGTTCGAGTCGATAATATTTTTTTTTATTGTTGGGTTAGAGTTAAAATTCTTGATCTATTTACTCAATTAATGAGATGATTATATTTTCTATTTTAAATTAAATTGTAGGTTATTCTCATTAAAACTCAACTATTGGACATGATTATCTCTTCTTATTTATTATTTTTTTAAGGATAAACATATACACAATGTTTCATTTGTAAAATTTTATTTAGATTTAGAACTTCAATAGTATAAATGTGTAAATTATTGATAGACATGTATATTTTATAATATCGATACATAATTTTATTTATATATAATTCAAACTTCAATAGTGTAAATGTGTAATATTTTGAGGTGTGTGTGTGTATTTATATTTTACATTATCAATAAATTATACACACACATACAAATGTTTAATGTAAATTTTGTTAAATATAAAGATATTAAGCGAATGTTTTTTGGCGGGGGTGTCCTTATTTATTTTTTTGCAGACACATCTAAGTCACATAGTTTAATAGAGTCGGTATTCAATTCACTATAAAATCATATGATTTAATAGCATTTACTCTAGTAAATCATATGGCTTAATATCATGTCTAGATGAAAAAAAAAAAAAGTGATGCAGGGCAAGAAAATGAAGAAATCCTAATTAGAGTTAAATGTATAATATTTAGGAATTTTTTAATTAATTTGTATTTTAGTTTAATTTGGTTTCCTATTTAGAGTCTTATTGTTTAGGTATTGCTTATTTGGGTAATATTCCTAATTTAGGTATAAGTCTTATTAAAATAGGTTTTCTAATCATATTAGGATAAGTCTTACTTAGTATAAATAAGTGTGTTTTGTAGCTTTTACAAGTAGAGAATTTTGAGTTTAATAATATGTCAATTTTCAAATCTCTTTGTGAGTATTTGAACAGTTAACTCTCGATATTCTGTGAAATCAACGAGTCCTAATCCCTAAGTTCGCGGTATTCTTTTGAATCAACGTGAATTTAATAGTTCTTTTATTCCGGTATTCTCTAGAATTAACGAAATATTTTGAACATTAAACTTCCGCTGCATCAGCTTGGTATCAGAGCTAAAACCTGGTATCACCGATCTAACTCTATCTACCACCAAACCTTTCCTTTTTTCCTTCTTTGATTTTTTCCGTTTAGTTAAAAAAAAA